>ML782288.1:142387-153308 GCA_009831015.1 Picea engelmannii
AAGAAGTTTTGAAGTAGGGGATTGGGTGTCTTTAAGACTACAACCATACAAACAGATGTCCCTCAAGAAAGCCAAGAAGGATAATAAATTATCACCAAAGTACTATGGCCCTTATAAGGTGTTGCAAAAGATTGGTACTATGGTATACAAATTGGAGTTGCCTTCATCTTCACAAGTACACCCAGTTTTCCCTGTTTCGTGCTTAAATAAGGTTATAGGTGACAAGATCCCAGTTCAAACTATATTTCCAGAACATGACGAGGAAGGAAAAATCATATTGGAGCATGAAGCCATCACTGACAAAAGAATTCACCAGCTGAGGAATAGATCCATTTCAGAGTATCTCATTAAATGGAGGAAACTACCAGCTGAAGATTCCACTTGGGAAGATGAGTCTTTTATACATAAGCATCCAGAGTTACTCAAGCATTGCAAACAACACTTGTCTCAAGGGGAGGGGCATGTTAAGCCCTAATATTGGCCCAGTACCCCTTAATTGGGGAATATTAGATTAGTAATGTTATTTTATTTATGTCGGCTTTATTCCATTAGTTGTAATTATACCTCCTAGTCTCCTATATATACCAAGGAGACATTTTCATTTGGATTCATCTTGTACTTGAACATTTTATGTGGGGTAAAAGGAGGTTTCCCCCTCAAATAGGCTTATTATCTAAAATTATCTCTTTTTCAAGGCATTGAGTACTTATTCAAAGGCTTTTCTATGCTATATTGATATTTGGTTCTTAACAACTACCCTACCCAACACAAGGAAGATATTCCCTTTTTGTACTCAATAGTCCCTTAGGGATATCTGTAACACCCAAGTTTTGATCCCCAATGTAGCATTGTATATTTGTAACTATTATGAATGGTTGTGGGCCAAACAATGTAATATGTAAACATTGTGCATTGAAAATAATAAAATGAAATACATCGTTGGATGTAGACAAGTAAGGACCATATTAATGGGCGGATATGATTCCACAAGAGAGGGGGATTAATGGGGGTTTTGAGGGGGTTTCATAAGCCTCCAGTATTAAGATATCTTCATTAATCACTTTTCCATTTATCCATTTATCACTTTGACTTATTAAGAACTCAGTCATTAGATTCATGTAAGAGGTTGGGTGAGGAAGTTATCCCACTCAGTTTTGACAGAAGGGGTCAAGTGTAATCATCCTTTGGAGAAGAGTAAGATTCAAACAAGGATGGGAGAAGAGGAAATTTGAGTAGGAATAAGGGGATATTTTTATAGAGAGAATGAAGGGAGGAAAACCAAAGGTGAGTGTTGAAAGTGAGTGGCTAACCATACTATGTATGAAAGACATCTTTCTAAGCCTAATAATTATGTTGAGAATTAGGTTGTTATGTCACTCAATGATTTTATGATGATAAAAATTACGCAAGAGAAAGAAATCTTTCTATGTGAGCACTCTTGTTGTTATTGGATTTCATAGAGCCCCTAGTAGAGATATTCCTGGATGGTATATGATGGAGCCCTATAGGCGATGGATATTGTATGAGGGACCATGATAAATAGAAGGAAATACCATCCCCTGGGTTGTGCATACTGATGGGGAAGAGAGATGGGTGGTTGGAATTGTTGTAGGAGTTGCGTCAGTGTGTTTTCAGTAAGTTTGGAGCAGTTACAGTGTACTGTAGACACCCATAGGAGCATGTCCATCCTTGTAGACTTATAGCCCTATCTTAGGGTGACTTGGTGCTAAGATAATTAGAGCAACAATGTCTATGTTTGGGTGGAATTTCCTACATATGTAGTCGGTTGTGTAAATCATTTTTAAGAGATAAGTGTTTTGATCATTGTGTCATTTATTGTTTTAATGCTATGATAAAATGTTGCATTAACTCTGTATTATATATGTACAAATGTTGTTGTGTGTGTTTCATTGTTGTTGTGCATGTTTAAATGGTTGCATTCATGAGTTTAATTATTAATGGTAATATCATGACTTTATACGTCATGTTGCACATATATTTCTACATTCGAATCGAAAGGTTAGTCAATTTGGTAGTGATAGGACCCAACAAGCGACTTGGGTACATTACAGGTTGGTATTAGAGCTTAAAATAACATTGTATGATCCCTAAAGAAGGATATAATTAATTAATTAATGGTATCATAGAGATAATGAATTAAGTAAAAGAAATTTTGAAAATTTCAATATGTGAAAAAATGTGGATTTTAGTGACAACACAAGCTATTCCAACAAAGGACAAACACCTTCAATAACCACACACACAACTAGATCAAATATCAACACACCAATGTTTTTACATGGTAAAAATACAATGTGGGGAAACATTTATGGCCCCAACCAATGTGGCCACTTGAGGAAATTTATTAATGCAAAAGAAAACTATTTTACAAGAGAATTTCTCACAGTTGGTCATCAACAAATGACTCTCCATACTCCTTAAATAGATATCATGGACCAATTGGGTGCTAAGCCACATATCATTGTATCCATTAAGATCAATGAAAATATGAGTTATTAGATCACTCTGTATCTAAAACAGATCGTGATCGTTGGATTACAAATGCATACTAAAGAAACACAATAAGAAACACACTTTAACTAACTCCTAAGTGTCTAAATATACTAATATCCCCCCTTAAAAACAACTTGGAATAGGATTGAAGGATTTACAAAGATGACACAATAGGATAAGGAAGGAGGCATTAGACCCTATCCTCCCTTCATGACAACTTCTTGAACTCCTATCATAGATTAAAGTTTGGAAAAATTCACTTCTGTAAGAGACTTTGTGAAAATTTCTACAACTTGATCTTCAGTAGGGAAAAAGAGAAGTTCAACAAATCGATCATGAATGATCTTTCTGATGAATCACACATGTAACTTGATGTACTTGTTTCACTCATGTTGAAATGTATATTTGGCGAGCTTGAAGACACTCTAATTTTTGCACCAAAGGGTGGTTATATGTCGCTACTAGAATCCAAACTCTGTAAGGATCTATCAAAGCCACAAGGGTTCTTGACTTGCATTAATTTCTACTAGGTACTTTTGCTAAATAAATAACAATATCCTATTGTTTCTTACAAGCCCAAGTGACATGTCAAGAACCAAGGATGAAACCATAACTTGTAGTAGACATTCAATTATCAGGGTTGTCAACCCAATCTGAATCAGTGAAACAAACCAACAAAGGAGTCCCCCCGAAATGTAATGTATCCCAAACTAAATTGTATGTTGGACACACTAAAGTATCTTTTTTGTTGATTTCCACTGGATTTCATGGGGTGTTTTCATATATTGGGAAACAAGACCAAAAATTAAAGAAATATTAGGATGGGTATGAGTCAAATATAATATACTACCAACTAACTAATGGTACAAAGTGGAATTAAATTTGGGAGTAGTATAGGTGGTGTTAGCACCATAATTTTCATATATAAGGTTAAAGGTTTGTCAACGATTTGCAAAGTCATGCCTGTTAGCACCCATATTATTTTTATGTCTGGAAGCATATAACATCTCCAAGGGCCAGTTTCAAAAGGACTCTTATCATTTATTATTTCCATTTTCATTTTCTATTGCGCGCTACAAAATTTGCTACGTGCTGTGCAAAGCACTTCACCGCGCAAAGGATTCTATCGCGTAGTGGATTTCGTCCTGTAGCAGATTTCATCATGCAGTGAATTTCGTCGCACAGTGGATGTTGTCGCACATGGGATTTTGTCATGCATGGGATGTTGTCATGCATAGGATGTTGTCATGCAGTGGATTTCATTGCGCAGTGGATGTTGTTGCACATGGGATGTTTACACCCAAAGGATGTTGTCGTACAGTGGATTTCATCGCGTAGTGAATTTCATCACATAGTGGAATTTGTCTCGTAGTGGAATTCGTCATGCAGTGGGTTGTCACAAATGGGATGTTGTTGCGCATAAGATGTTTTCGTGCATCGTATTTCGTCGTGCAGTGGATTTCATTGTGCAGAGGATGCTTTCATGTATATTATTATCATGTGCACAGGCTACAGGTCGTGCTGCCAAATGACTGGTTTAGTGGTTGATGTCCCAAGAAAATGAATTTGCAAATCAGCTTGTTGAAGAGCAGGTTGATGTCCCAAGCTTTTTCTTGTTAGATGACATTGTAGATGTTGTTGATTTTCCTATATATGATGAATATGATGATTATTATGGTGTTGACTTCCTAGAACAACCAATTGAATGTTCTCTATCAGAAAATGTTCCTTTTCAGCAGTGTAATGAGAGAAATCAACCTACATATCATAGTTACAAAGAAGAAAGTATTGAATCAGATGAATGAAATTATTTATATTTATTCTTTTCTTCATTTAAATTGTTGAAATAAAATTCTAAGGTCATCATTGAAGAAAAGGAATGTGTGTTGATGCCAAATCAAATTGATTCATTGGAACAAATTGACAAGAAATTGTAGCAATATTCTCATGTGTTTGATGACCCTGTTACTTTTTATGTAGAAGGTCTTGTCCATTCAAAATTGTAGCCATTGGTCGAAGATGAATCTGAAATGAGTATGTTCAACAATCCAAAGAAATTGAAAAATGTGAATATGACAATAGTGAATAAAATGAAGAAGGTTTTGAATCAAGTGAAAAAACCTTACCATTGTGTTTTGCTTCTTTCAAATTGCTGAAGAAAAATGTTTATAATGTTTCAAATTAGAAATCCTCCAAGCATGATGTTGAATATGAATAAAGCAACGGACTTGCAAATGAAAACTGTCTTCCATTATGTTTTTCTTCCTTTGAAGTCTTGAAAGTAAATCATGAGATAACAGAGGAAGCAGTGAAGTTTGACTACATTCACACTGACATTGTTTTACATGAGAAAATTGTTATCAGTGAAGAGGACCAACAACCTTCTCATACTTTTAATGACCCTGTTGGTGTTTACATAGAAGGTTATTTCAGCTCACATTTTCAACCTTTGATCAACTACCAACTTGGAGATAAATATGATGGTCAATCAACATCAACGTTAGATACAGATTGCTTTCCACTAGGGGTTTCATTTTAGCCAACACTATATTTTGATTCAGGAGATTGTTATGTCCAACAGTCTCAACATATTTTTCAGCCTTTTGTGGTAATCAACATGTTGAATTACATGAATACAAGGATGCAATGGAAGGGGTGAAACATGATTGTTGTTTTATGTATGATCTGGAGGATCCATTTGCAGTTTTGTTGGAGGTGGAAAACAGTCCTAATGTTTTTAATTTTTTAAGATTTCAATTTATAGATAAATTTTTGAATGACTTATCGGTAAACAGACTTTGGAGCAAGCATGTGCAAAGAAATAAAAAAGTGGATAAAGTTCTTGCATGGTTTCATTGGAATTTTGATTTCACTTGACTAGCATATTTTTCAGCAGTTAAGGTAGGTAGAAGTGAGAATAAGATCAGTACTACAAGCATTTCTTTTAGCAATCTGTAGTTTTGATTTTCAGCTTAGTTTCAAATTTCAGTTTGGAGCATATACAACTTTGGGTTTTCAGTGGATGCAGATTACAAGTTACAGTTGGAAATTTGAGTTTGGGAGCAACCCAATACATAGGCGCCTGTTCTACTTTTCTTTTATACCTCACAGGGAGGATAACATCCCCGTTGGAGCTAGCTGTTAGCACCATGATTTTCATAGCTAAGGTTATAGGTTTGTCAACAATTTGCAAAGTCATGTCTATTAGCACCCATACTGTTTTTATGCCTGGCATCATATAACATCTCCAAGGGTCAGTTTCAAAAGAAAGCTTATCATTTATTATTTCCATTTCCATTTGCAACTACGCAGTGCAAAATTTTCCGTGCACTACGCAGAGCACTTCACCATGCAAAGGATTTTTCCATGCAGTGGATTTCATCGCACAACGGATTTCATTGTGCAATGGATGTTTTCACACATGGGAGGCTATCACGCATGGGATGTTGTCGGGCATCGGATGTTGTCGCGCATGGGATTTTGTCATGCATGGGATGTTTTCACGCATAGGATGTTGTCGTGTAGTGGATTTCGTCGAGCAGTGGATTTCGTCGCGTAGTGGATTTCATCGGGAAATGGGTTGTTGCGCATGGGATGTTGGCATGTAGTGGATTTCATCGCACAAAGGATGCTTTCATGGAGAATATTTTCCTATGCATAGGCTAGAGCTCGCGTTGCCAAATGAATGGTTTAATAGTCAACTTAAAGATCACTTTCTGACCAACTGGAGAGGAATTTTGAAGAAACCATGAGTTTTTTATTTTTAACGAGATTAAATACGAAAACCTCTCTCAGTTTCGAAAAATAGTTTTTTATTAGTGAGATATGATGTCATCTTTAACGACTGTTTTCCCAGTTTGTTGCACAATCCACTGCATTTTTTGCTGTAGGTTACTGTTGCGTAGCAGACTTCCTGTGAAAGGGTGACAAAGTGTCCATAAATTCACATGATGACTCATCACAACCATATGGTCGAATTTTGATCATGATCAATGATTGTAAAGAATATTTCGGTTACGATTATGATTTGGCAAAGTTGGGTTTTCTATTTTTAGTGAATCTATTGAATTTATTGTTCTCTTTCAAATAAAATGGATCCATGATTCTAGGAGGGAGTAGTTCGACCCTAGCATCCAAGGGTGAAATTAGTTTTCTATATATGGGGATCATTTTCATGTAAATAGGGTTGGTTGGCAAACTAGTGTAGACAGTGACTATTGAATGTAGTTTGAGCTCGATCAAAATTTAATGCAAAAGTCATGAAGCTTTGATGAAAAGATTCTAATTGTAGAAATTGGATGTATTGTTTCCTTTCTTTGCGTATGTACATCTTATATTCGTTATTCATATATATTTATGTCTGAATAGGAACATAATTTCGAACCTAGGATTAGCTACGCAACACCCTGGGATTCATGCCATTTAGACAAACCGTCTTTATTCTAAAGTTAACTATGAATTCATCCTCAATGGTGCTCTGAGTTGATTCATATGTTTTTCTCCTCGCCACACACAACGAATTTAAACTAAAAATCGTTTCTTGCTTAGCCTTTATCCTCTCAAGTTTAGTTACCGATTCAATTCTTTCTATCGTTTGTTTTAAATCGACTTCATAGCCGGAGGTCTTACTCATTTCTCCAATAGAACCAAAACTTATTATTCAAAGGTGTTAAATCTAGATGAAAACTTAAAGATATATCCTATACCGAGACAACATCTCTCGAGAGATCCCTCTCCAAGTCCAAAAGGTTAGTTTCGGGTCTCAAAATTGGTTTGTAGCTTTCCTCTGTCATTTGTTTTCTCAGCCGAATGAAGTTTATAGAGAGCTAACATGTGGCAACAAATTTGAATCTAGATTGGAAGGAGAAGGGGCTAGTTTAGAATCATCCATGTGAAAGTGGCGAAGAAGGTCACAAACACACTTAGATTGGGAAATACAATTCCTTCCTTCATTTTCAAAACTTGAAGTCCAAGGGTATAATGAAAATATCCTAAGTCTACCATTTCAAATTTCATTTTAAGGTTGGTTTTCACATTGGTTAAAATTTTAGGGTCAATACTAGGGAGGATAAGGTCATCAACATAAAGAAAAAGTATTATGAGATGACTTCCTACTATCTTGGTATAAACATTAAGGTTAGAATGAAATCTAGAAAAGTCAGTGTCAAGAAGAAAGTTGTCCATTTTGTCATACCAAGATCAAGTAGCTTTCTTAAGACCATAAAGAGATTTCTTAAGGAAAAAAACAAGGCTAGAGTCATTTTGGACATATCCAAGAGGTTTTTCCATGTATATTTCTTCTTTCAAATCCCCATGAAAGAAGGGATATTTATGTGAGGAATCAAGGTCTATAACAAGGAGGATGGAATTAATTTTGGCTACAAGGGAAAAGGTCTTATTATATTCAATTCCTTAAATTTGAGAGAATCCTTTGGAAACTAATTGGGCCTTATGTCTTTCAACATTTCCATCTAATTAATACTTAGTTATATACACCCATTTACATTTGACGAGTTGTATTCCTTTCATAAGAGGTAAAAGATCCCAAGTATCGTTAGACATTAAAGATGCATACTCTTCATTCTTTCTTGTGTCCCAATATATATGGCTTGAAGGTTATACAAATGTGTTGGAATCACGAGTCTCTGAAACTTGATCCAAAAGAGAAGAGGCTCGTTGGAACTATAAACGTTTCTGACATTGATCTCTAGGATCATCGACAATATCACCATTTGCTTCTCGAGTTAAAAAAACTCATCTGGGAAATGTTGGTACCGGTGCAGGTTTGTGTTCAATGGAATCAACTAGAGTAAGGTGAGTAGGTGGATGTGGATTTTCATCCTCACTATCATCATCTGAAGAAGAAACCAAAATAGGAACAAAAGATGGCACAATTTCCAAATATGGATCATGGATCGCATGTCAAAGATGGAACAAATGATGAATTAGGCTCATGAGTCACAAGATGATATATTTTCATCAAATTTAACATCTCTTATAAAATAGTTTCATTGGAACGAGGTTAAAGAATTCGGTAGCCTTTGACATCTTTATAATATCCAACAAAAATGTGTTAGAAAAATAGGACCGCGGAGCAATAAAATAAAGAAAATGCGGAAACAAAACACAGAAGATACACAATACAAGAGAGACACAGATTTACGTGGTTCACCCAGTGTGGGCTACGTACACTAGAGGAATTGTCAGGTCCTTCCTTTATTATTATCCAACAAATGAAGGGATACAACCTACAGCAAAACCCACTGTAACTTTCTCTTCTTTCTCTCACAGTCTCCTCTCTCAGAATACAATATTCACCATCAAAACATAGCCCCAATACATTTCCCTCATAAAAGAGGGTTTCCTTCTAGGGAAAAAAACCCTAACATAATTTCTACCATTAGATCTACGACCTTATAATGAACGGTCCAGATTTACAATGAAATTACAATATACTTTTACAACGCAATTTTTCCTTCGGGGGCCCGCTTGCCCTCAAACACCCCAGCCGGGGGGATAGCCCCCCCAGACCCCGCAGAGGGAGTACCCCCTCTCTGCACTCCCCCGTGTGGAACAGTGTACATACTTCTGGGGTTTAAATACTTCATGGGGTATAAACATGGCTGAAAGCAAGGACCTATGAATCAGGAAGATAATCAGGCTCCACAACCAACAATCTCCCACTTGGAGACTGATCTCAACAACTCCACCGTTGTTGTATATGCTAGATTCTGAAACTTGTTGGACCTGGAAAATTTCTCATCTTCATCTTCATTCTTGAAGACCAACTAAAACTAAGCCGAAACTCAGTTTCTCCCTAGTTACTCCCTTTGTTAACATGTCTGCAGGATTCTGGCGAGTGTGTATCTTTTCCAACTTCAAATGTCCATCTTCCAAGGCGGATCGTATGAAGTGGTACCTCAACTGTATATGTTTAGTATTCGAATGGAAGGCTAAGTTCTTTTCAAGGTGAATGGCACTCTGACTATCATAGTACAACCTGTTGTTCTCCTGCTTCTTTCCCAATTCCTCCATAAACCTCTGTAACCAAATCATTTCTTTACTAGCCTCTGTAGCAACAACATAATCTGCCTCTATTGTTGAAAGTGCAACAACCTTTTGCAGTTTCGAAATCCAAGTTACTGTTGTTCCACCTATAGTAAAAAACATACCCTGTGGTGCTCCTCCTGCTGTCTTTATCACCTGCCATATCTGAATCAACATATCCATGTAGAAAAGTGTATGAATCTCCAAAACATAATGCATGAGTAGTAGTACCTCTCAAATACCCGAGAATCCACTTTACTGCCTCCCAATGTTCTTTACCTGGATTGTTCATATTCCTACTCACAACTCCCACTGCATGTGCAATATTTGGTCTTGTGCAAACCATTGCATACATCAAGCTGCCAACTACTGATGAATAAGGGACCCTGGACATGTATTCTATCTCATCCTATGTCTTGGGACACATTTCCTTAGTTAATTTGAAATGATTGGCCAAAGGTGTAATAACTGGTTTTGCATTCTGCATTCTAAACCTCTCCAACACCTTCTCTGAGTACTCACCCTGAGATAATGTCAATTTGCGATTTTTTTTGTCTCTTGTTATTCTCATGCCAAGGATTTTCTTTGCAACACCCAAATCCTTCATTGCAAATGAATTTGGTAATTTCTTCTTGAGCACATTTATATCCTGCATATTAGACCCTGCAACAAGCATGTCATCTACATACAATAGCAAGATAATAAAGCTTCCATTTTCTAGCTTTTTAAAATAAACACAGTGATCAGAACGACATCTACTATAACCTTGTTTTGTCATAAACCTGTCAAACTTCAAATACCACTGTCTTGGAGCTTGCTTTAGTCCATACAAGCTCTTCTTTAACCTGCATACCAAATTCTCCTTCCCTTTGACGTCATACCCCTGTGGCTGCTGCATATAAATCTCTTCCTCCAAATTCCCATGGAGAAAAGTTGTTTTTACATCTAACTGTTCAAGATACAAATATTCTACTACCACAAGACTTAAAATAGTCCTAATCGAAGTCATTTTAACAACAAGAGAAAATATTTCATCAAAATATATACCTTTCTTTTGTGCAAACCCCTTTACAACAAGCCTAGCCTTGTACTGCTTTTCTCCTCCATCTTCTTCCTTCAACTTGTTAACCCATTTATTCGACAATGCTCTTTTTCCTGCAGGCAACTGAACCAAGTCCCAAGTCTGGTTATTTTCCAAGGAATCCATTTTCTCTTTTATGCCTTGCTCCCACTTCTTTTTGGTGTCTACCTGCATTACCTCTTCATAACATTTTGGTTCACCAAAATCAGTCAACAATAAATAATACAATGAAGGAGAGTATCGTTCAGGGGGTATACTTAACCTGGTAGATCTTCTAAC
>ML782288.1:154049-170039 GCA_009831015.1 Picea engelmannii
AGTCAGTATTACCAGTACATAAATACAATGTACCTACCTTCTCTCCTTTTGCTATCACCAATGATCATTTGATGACCTTCCACATCTTATCTGTAAATATGGATATACAACCTTCACTTGCCAACTGCCCTGTTGAAATTAAAATTTTCCTTAAATATGGAACATGTCTTACTTCTTTCAACAACCATTGGTTTCCATTGCGTTGCTTTATTTTTACCTTTCCCATTCCAACAATTTTGCATGGTGCATCATCACCCAAATGAACCTGTCCAAAATCACCTTGAACATAATATAGAAAATGTTTCCTATGGGGTGTGGCATGAAATGAATCCCCTGAATCTACTACCCAAGACTTTGAAATATTATCTACAGAAAGAATCAAAGCATCTTGTAACACATCACCTGTTACATTTGCTTCCTGATTTCTCTCCTGATGTGCATCTCTTTGTTTCTTTGGAGCTCTACAATCTTTCTTCAGATGTCCTTTCTTCCCACAATTCCAGCACTCTATCTTTCCAAGTCTGTATTTGGATCTGCCCTTCCCAGAATTTCCGCGGTTCCCTGAGCCCTTTCCTCTATCCTTTTGTCTTCCCCCTCCATGTTCAACACATTACGTGATGTCTCACCAGTGCTTTTCCGTCGCATTTCCTCACTAAGGATAACACCAACAACATCATCAAATTTTAAAGTATTTGAACCAGAGACAGAGTTACTTACAGCCATGACCAAGCTGTTCCAGCTTTCTGGCAATGAGGACAAGATTAGAAGAGCCCTGACCTCATCATCAAAGTCCACTTTTACAGAACTTAGTTGATTAGTAACCGTATTAAATTCTTTTAAATGATCTGCAACAGACCCACCTTTTGACATCTTCATATTAAATAATCTCTTCATTAGAAATACCTTATTGGACACCGAGGGTTTTTCATACAATTTGGCCAATGCATCCATCAAACCCTTCGTTGTCTTTTCTTTGTAAATATTGAAAGCCACCGATGCTTCCAGGCTCAGTCCTATCAATCCTAGAGCCTTTCTGTCAAGAATCTCCCATTCTTCGTCCTTCATGGTCGTTGGCTTCTTTGCTACTCCACCCAATGGTAGGAATATATCCTTCTAATATAAATAATCTTACATCTGCATCTTCCATAACTGGTAGTTTTGGCCATTAAATTTATCGACCCTAAACTTTCCATCTTCCGACATTTCTCCCACTCGAACCAGGAACCCTCTTTTCCTACGAGTTACCTTCCGCTCTGATACCATTTGTTAGAAAAATAGGACCGCGGAGCAATAAAATAAAACAAATGCGGAAACAAAACACAGAAGATACACAATACAAGAGAGACACATATTTGTGTTGTTCACCTAGTGTGGGCTACGTCCACCAGAAAAATTTCCAGGTCCTTCCTTTATTATTATCCAGCAAATGAAGGGATACAACCTACAACAAAACTCGTTGTAACTTCCTCTTCTTTCTCTCAGAGTCTCCTCTCTCAGAATACAATATTCACCATCAAAACATAGCCGCAATACATTTCCCTCATAAAAGAGGGTTGCCTTCTAGGGAAAAAAACCCTAACATAATTTCTATCGTTAGATCTGCGACCTTATAATGAATGGTCCAGATTTACAATGAAATTACAATATACTTTTACAAGGAAATTTTTCCTTCGGGGGCTTCGCCCCCGAACCCCCGCTTGCCCCCAGCCAGGGGGATAGCCCCCCCGGACCCCACAAAGGGGGTACCCCCCCTCTGCACTCCCCCGCGTGGAAGAGTGTACATACTTCTGGGGTGTAAATACTTCATGGGGTATAAACACGACTGAAAGCAAGGACCTTTGAATCAGGAAGATAATCAGGCTCCACAACCAACAAAATGAACTTCTCACTTTTAGGATGCAATGCATTACTTTTCTCATGTCATGAATGTGATCCCAAGCTACACTATCAAATACAAGGAAGTGGCTTACATATGGCTTAATTTTATTCCATGCTTATTTCGGTATTATATTTTTGAAATCCTTTGTGGGAGTATTATTTACTATGTATTTTTCACAGTTGATGGATTTTTCCCAATAATTAAGAATTAATACTTTAGATTGGATCATAGAATTAGCCATTTCTTTTAATGTTTGATTATTTCTCTTAGAAATACCATTTTGATGTAGTGTGTATGGAAAAATATGTTGCATTTGAATGCCATGTGTAATGCAGTAACTTGTAAATTTGTTGTTCATGTATTCACCTCCATTATTTGTTCTTAACGTTTGAAGTTGATGTCCATATTGTTTTTCTACAAGGGCCTTGTAGGACAATAACTTTGTCAAAAACTTCACCCTTAAGTTTTAATAAGTAAACTAAACTGAGTCTAAAGAATTTATCAATGAAAGTTAAGAATTAATTTCACCCAGAGAAAGAAAGAGAATAAAGTAGACCACAAATAATTGTGAACAAGATACAAAGGGGTCAAGGCATTCCAAGAGGAACATTTGTCAAAAGAGTCTCGATGATATTTTTCAAGAACACAACTGGCACAAACACCATCTATGCAATAAACAAGAGGAATACCAATCACCATATGTTTATTACATAGTTGTTGTAATGAGATATAGTTTAAATGACCAAACCGATCATGCCAAAGTTTGTTCAATTCATTTCTATGAGAAAAGACATGATGGAAAAGGTGATGACCCAAAGTTGTCAAATTTTTATAACTTTGTAATATCATCAACAATTCCAGTTCCTAGGACATGCTT
Organism: Picea engelmannii; assembly: GCA_009831015.1. Classification (NCBI taxonomy): domain Eukaryota; kingdom Viridiplantae; phylum Streptophyta; class Pinopsida; order Pinales; family Pinaceae; genus Picea; species Picea engelmannii. The sequence continues at coordinate 156,806 of ML782288.1, forward strand.
AGGGCCTTTTAAATCCTTGAACTTGGTGAGGTGAAAAATCTACGATTTTTCCTTCACCTTAATGAGTGAAAACTCTATGGTCTTCCATTCACCTTAATGAGTTATTTGATACACTAATAGAAGGTTGCAAGAAATACTTGGAACACATAATACACCATTGAAATGACCATTATATACTTGAACTATTCCAGACCCTACAAAACTAAGAGATCTATTATCACCAACAAACATTTTTTTGGTGTTCATTTAGAGAAAAAAAGATGTCTCTATCCTTAACCATATGATAAGATTATCCATAATCAATAAGCCACTCATCTGAAGAAGAAGTAGAAGTTGCAGTGAAGGAGAAACCACAGGAAGAAAGTGCATGTCCATGAGAAGAAGAGTTAGAAGAAGAAGACTCAATATTGATGTTGTGCTTCTTCATCACTGCTTGTAATGCTTCCATCTTGTCAAAATAGTTTAGATTCCGCATGAACATATCACCCACAAAATTTACAATGCCTATCATTTTTCTTACCTTTGGATTTTTTTCCTTTGTCTCCATTAGGAGTAGAATTTGGCTGAGAGGGTTTGGGAGATTTTTGTTTATTTTTGTTCTGGCGATGATGTTTCTTCTTTGGATTCTTGGATTTATCTTTATACTCAACCACTAAGGCTTTGTTAGATGTACCTGCAATCCTGATCACTCCAAGTTGCAAAATATTATCTTTATCTCTAATCATAGAATCACAAAAAGACTCAAGAGTGGGCTCTTTATAAGCACTCCATAGATATTCTCTAGTGGCATAAAAGGTATATACAAAGACATAATATGCACTACCAAGCCTAGTAATAATAACATAGATGCACTGGTCATCATTCATATCTATGTTACATTATATAGATAGAAGTCTAAGTGTATTAGATAAATGATATTCAATGTGAGGAAAATAATTGGGACCTAAAGTCATTAAGTGATTTTCAATCTGGTGGGATTGATTCACATTGTGTTTACCAAACACAGCTTCAAGGTTTTCCCAAGATTTATCTGGGCCATCAAATCCTCGAAGGAGAAACCGTAATTCAGGTGAGATGGACATTATAATTAGTACATGTGATCCATTATTCTTATTATCTCATTTGGATTTATTTTCATCATCATAGGGGGATTGTTCTTTTACCAAGGTAATTTGGTACAACCATTTACTTCTTAGTACATCCTTCATATGTGATTTCTGTGAGAAGTAATTGGTACTAGTAATCAAAATATCACTTGGAGAAACCATATTAAAATATGTAGATAATATAGATTCAAAAAATGAAACTAATGGTTTGGATGGAAGGCTCTAAAAAATAGGCTATTTAAAAAAAAAAACATTGAAAACATACGTCAGATCTGAAAGTTATGCCTTGTTGAAAAAAGGCATAAACAATGACCAAGGTGCCACGTGGCAGGTATAAGTTGAACCACCTGGTGATGGATGGAAAAAATGCCCTTCCTTCTCTACCTTTACCTATAATATCACTTTTACATCTAAGTTACTTATGAAGTGACCAACTAACTTTACCTATAAGATCACTTTTACAACTAAGTTACTTATGAAGTGATCCACTTTTATAAAATAAGTGAGAATCATTTTTATAACAAAGTTACTTTATAAATTAATGTTTCATATCAAAATTTTTATAGTGATTCACTTTTATGATTTAAATGAAATGCACTTTACGATGAATGCATGGATTTTTACAAAAAGTAACTTAAAAAACGGACTTGAACTCAAGACCTCTTATTTCATAAAACAACTTTCAACCAAGTGAGCTAGTGAAAAACACATTGTAATTATAAAGGAGGAAGATGGGGGTGTTGTTGTTGTTTTTGGAGCTCCGCCTCAAGGTGTGTGCTTACTAAAAAAACTTAATTTCATGTGCTCACACAAATATAAAGTGCAATTTCAGAAAAAAAAAATATATATATATTTTCAACAAAACCAATGGGATTAGATATCAGTTAGATTACCCAAAAATGCAGGTTTTCTCTCTATTTCTGATACCCCAAGATCACACACAACGCACGAAAAATAGCTTATGCATAAAATAAAATACTTTCTTCTTTTTTTCTAATTTTCTAAGATCACACAGAGCACATGGAAAAGAGAATACGTATACCAAAAAGAGTAGCAACCTGGAAATAAAAATAGAAAATTGAAATAATATCTCTATAAAAAAAAAGGGTGTATTTAGGCTTTATACCTCCTCATTTGACTAAAATGGCCATATCTTAGGCAAAGGGAAACCTTTTTGAGTTAAATGAAAAGTTTTTTTGACTAAAAGAATCACTCCAAACATAATGGAATGGTCCTTTTAGCCCATACATGGAAATAGTAGAAACCTAAGATACAACAACATGGATTCAATATCTCGATCTATAACGAGAGAAAGTCTTCAAATGAGCTCTAATACAATGTTCCGATAACATAGGTTATTCCAACATAGAATGAAAAAATTCACTAACCACTCACACAACTATATCAAATATCAACACACCAATGTTTTTATGTGGTAAAATACCAATGTGGGGAAATATCCATGGCCCCAACCAATTTGGCCACTTGAGGAAATTTATTAATGCAAAAGAAAAATATTTTACAAGAGAGTTTCTCACAATCAATCATTGACAAATGAACCTCCATTCTCTTAAAACATAGATCATGGACCAACAAGTGTTAAGCCATGAATCAATGTAGACATTAATATTGAGGATAATATGATTCGTCAAATCACTCTATTTCGAGAACAAGTCATGACCATCAAATTACAAATGCATACTAAAGAAACACACTTTAACCTAACAATAAATTAGACCAAGTTGATATTAACTAACTCCTAAGTGTCTAATATCCTAACAATATGAGCCTTATGGAAGGAAAAAATTAATTAATTAATGGTATAAGAGAGATAATGAGTTAATTAAAAGAAATTTTGAAAATTTCAGTATGTGACATAATTTGGATTTTAGTAACATGTGCCCAGAAGTGAGTTTGGGGTGTGTTACAAGTCGGTATTATATATTTTGGTTCAATATCAAACACATATGGGCTAAACCCCAGTGTTGATTTAACAAATTATCTATTGCATAGCATTAGTTTGTGTCAAATTTAGGAAAAATAGTGAAATTCATAGTGAGATTCCCAAATTTTGGGTGAAATAAGCATGTAATCTTGCAAAGGGATGCAAAATTGATAGTCCCATGGTTAATTTCAGCAATGATAAACTAATTCCAAAGATACCATGGTGGTTGAGAAAGGAAATAACATTTTCAATTGAAAAATAAAATCTTTGAAATTATTAGCTTTGAGAATTTTTGGAAAATTAGGGTATTTTCCTTAGCTAGTGACCTGGAGGCCACATTTTAGGTGATGTGGTGGTGTTCAAATGGAATTAAATGGTGGAAATATTTGGGTTCTTTAGTGAAAAGTGGAAGACCCAATACCATAAGTGGTATGTAAGTTTTTAAAATCATTTTTGGAAAAAAAAAATCTTCAATTTGAATGAGAATGTGACACATAGGCACAAGGATGTTTGGAAAATAGACTAAGTCCCAAAAATAATGGAGTGAAGAATGAAATATGTATGAAATAAAATGATATGCAGGTGTGAGCGAATATGTAGGTGTTTTATTCCTCTACATGGACATAAAAAGGATGTTTAGAAAATAGACCAAGTCCCAAAACTCACGGAGTGTGAAATGAGAGATGCAGTATGTGGGATGGCATGCATATGTGGGAGAATATCCTAATGTGCTATTCCTTTGTGTCATGCCAAGAATTAGTAGAAAACATAAATCCACACTTGATGTGTTATGCAATATCATGATAGCTTAATAAATAAACCAATAAATGAGTGTTTCTCTTCGTTAACAGATGTCTCTTCCTATCACCTATGACTCTTCATATTTACACTCTTGTTACAACAATGAAATATCAAGGATTATGTGTCCAACATTCCCCCATTAATCCAAAGGGATGATTGTGAGTCCAAGAATCATTCTAAACGTTTCAATTTTTTCTCTTCCAAGAGATTTGGTGAAGATGTCTACAATTTGCTCATTTGTGCAACAATGTCTCAAGTGAATAGTATTGGCCTCTACATGATATCAAATTAGGTGGTACTTTGTGTTGATATGCTTATATCAATCATGGAATCCAATATTCTTGGCCAACTTGATTGCAGAAGTATTTTCAATTAGAAGAGGAGTAGAATTCACTTGTTTCTCCTGCAAATCTTCAAGTATTTTCCCGAGCCACACAATCTCCTTTGTTTCTTCTACAGTTGCCACATATTCTTCCTCTTCCTCTGTTGTGGAATATGATATAACTAACTATTTATGTGATCTTCAGGAGAAACATGTTGATCCAAGACTCATGAGATAGCCTAAATTCTATACTCTAGTTTCCTTATCCCCAACAAATTATGAATCAAGATATCTGATCAGTTTGAATTCATCTACCTTGAAGTACTTGAGCCCAAAACCATGAGTTCCTTTCAAGTATTTTATAAATATTTTTTCAGTAGACCAATGTCCTTCACAAGGTTTTTGCATGAACCTAGAAATAATCCCAACAACAAATGAAATTTTTGGTCTGGTGGTAGTAAGATAGATAAGAATTCCGACAAGTTGTCTATACTTGGTTGCATCCTCAAATGCATTCCATTCTTTTGATGTGATTTTCAAATTATGTTCCATTGGATTAGAAATAGGATTGCACTCAACCATGCCAAACGTGTTCAACAATTATCCAATGTACTTCTTTTGGGAGATGAATATGTACTTTGGATTTTGAATCACCTCAATGCCCAAATAGTAGTGAACATGTCCCAAATTTGTCATCTCAAATACTTTCTTCATCTCTTTCTTTATCTATGAAATGTAGCTCTAATTGTTCCCTGTTATCAACATCTCATATACATATACTACAACATATAAAATAGTTTTTCCAACTTTCTTGACAAACAAAGTTGCATCGTCAATATTGAAATGCTTGAAATTTAGTTTAAGAAGATGCTCAGTTAACTTTTCATACCATGCTCTCGGTGCTTATTTCAATCCATATAAGGATTTGATGAGATTGAATACCTTATGTACTTGTACCTTCACAACAAAGTCTTCTGGTTGAGACATGAACCCATTTTATTTCAAGTATACATTCAAGAAAGTAGTATTCATTCCCATTTGATGAATTTTCCATCCATTTTGTGCTTTCATTAAAAATAGAGTGCAAATGGTAGCCCATTTTTCTATGGGGGAAATATTATCCTCATAATAAACACCTTCTTTCTGTGAAAATCATTTTTCCATGAGCCTTGTTTTGTGCTTTTCAAGTGATCCATCTGATTTGTACGTTTTTTTTAATACCCACTTGCAACCAATTGGTTTTGTTCCAAATGGAGGGTCCACCAATTTCCATGTCGCATTGTTGATGAGAGCGTCATATTCTTTCTACGTGGCTTCTTTCCATTCATAATGAGAAGTGGGTTATTTAAAGGAAGTCAGTTCATGGTTAGTAGATAAATTCAACTCACAAACATATGAAACATCCATGTCAACTACATCACCTTCATTTGAATTATCTACATTAACTCCATATTGTCTTGAGGACATTTTAGTTCCTATCTTTTCGACCTCATCAGGATGAACACTTTCAAGTGTTTTTGTGATCCATTTTAGTGGACCTTTCTGATATGGTCTAGGTTTCTTGGTTGATTGAGATGGTGTTGAGTTCTCAGCAGGCCTTAACTTTTCAATCCTCTTGATCACATAACCCAATTGCAATTTAGGTTCTGATGAAGTGGTAGGAACTTCGTCATGAGGGGAATATGGTTCTTTAAAAGGAGATTCCATATATTTACCCAAGATAGGGATCCCCCTTCAAGATGTGGAATCTCATCATCGAATTCAAAATATGTCTTTACATGAGTGACTTTGTGGAGATGATCAAGCTACCTCTCAATAGTTTCATATTTCTTGGAGGATTCAAGAAATATCACATCTCTGGAAAGGATGAATTTATTTCTTTTCTCATTGTAAAGATGATACTCATTAGTGGTATTTAAGTACCCCAAGAATATGCACTTCCAAATCCTTGCATCAAACTTGCTTATTTTCTCCTTTGGAATGAAGGCATAGTAGGTGGAACCAAAGAACCTGAGATGCCTCACCAAAGGAATGTTCCATACCACATTTCATAAGGAGTATTGTTTTTAATAGCATGAGATGGACACCTATTTTTGACATAAACTGCATGAAACCAAAACATCAATTTAACTTTCTTTAAAAACATCATGTAACAAACCATATTTAGGAGCGTCATGTTCATTCATTCAACCACACCATTATGTTGGGGATTGTTGGACAACTAAGAGGCAGGGGGGGTGAATCAGTTGTTACCGTGCTTAAAAAATTATGCTTATTTTAAACTCTTTACAGAGAACTCAATGAAAATCACAATAATGTAGAGAGGTAATCAATAGAACATTCGACATCAATCACACATATGAAATATACAGAGATAGATATTTCCTAAGGAAACCCATAAAGGGTAAAAACCTCTTCTTCTTGGTATGATAAGTAATCTTTACATTCTATACATTATCATACATATGATCTCCAACTCATTATGAGGCTACAACCTCTATTTTGCAAGCTGCAACTTGTTGAGAGCATCAACTCTCTGTTTTCTCTAGCACCTACTAGAAGGAAGCACCAACTCCCTGGTTTCTCTAGCACCCACTAGAAGGAAGCACCAACTCCCTGGTTTCTCTAGCACCCACTAGAAGGAAGAAACAACTCCCTAAGTGTTCCAACACCAACTTGATGGAAGCACCAAATTCCAGTCACACAGGCACCAACTTGTATAACAAAGAACAACAATTCTCCCTTACACCACCCTGCCACCCTGGTTTCTCTGGCTGCAACTAGATGGAAGCTCCAACTCCCTGTGTTCAAGCACCTACTTGAACCTCTGAGGACAACATTCCTCCCTAGAACCACCCTACCACCCTTAAATATCAATCTTTGCTACTAAAACTTATTACAGTGATATAATGTTCATCAATGACTTACCAGTCTCATCACTATTTTGCTACACTGCCCTACTCTGTCTACCTCACTGTCTTCCTTCACACACGCCTTGTGCTTTTTGTTCTTCTACCTTTTATGCTCTGTGAACCATGTCCATTCAATGTACCATTCCTCTTCTGTGTATTTCAGCTGCTACACACTACCTCCTTCTACACGCCTGAATCACTCTCAACAACAACCTCCATCTCTTCTTTGTTCTGCGTATTTATACTATCTATGCACCTTATTCATCCTCCATGCATAGTTCCTATGCATGGTCTTCACCGTGCCATGGTTCTTCTCATCGGGTTGTTCACTTCCACTCCACCTTTTCTCTACTTCGCTCGCTCAGGACTCAAAAAGAAAACTGCATCTCACTTCTGTCTATTCCTCATCTGTTACTCATCTCTGAGTTTTATCTTACTCTACACATATTGTTGCTCTCACACTGTGCATGCTGTAATTTTCCCTTATTTACAGTTCAACTCATTTTTTATTCAGAACAACCAACCACACACAGTCATTGCATGTTTCATTTATGCACTACAACCCCTTCGGTTACTCCTCAAAACCCTAGAACAACGCTTCAGCAACTGAAACGCCAACCGTCCAAGAACCATGATTCGATTCTGCTAACTAAATCGTAACTTAACAATTAATCATGGAGATCAACAATATCCCTTTGATCAGATGCTCAAATAACCAACACCGTTGGATTAAATCTACAGGGTCTTGCGTTTATTTCTCCATTTCGCATTTCAACATTTCGACATTTCGGAATTCCGGCATTCCTGTGTTGTGAGGCATCTCAACTCTCCAAGTCATGATATCCAAAATGGAGATTAGCTTCATGCTATCTCCTCCCTTGAGCCTTCATCGATGTGACCATAGGTTATGACCAGGGGTCAATTCTGAACACGCATTTTGCATTTCATGTTTCGGGGATTCTGTGAAGAGTCGTCTCGACTCTCCATGTCCCAAACTCCGAAATGGAGCTCATCTCTTCGATCTCTTCTCTACAACTCTTTGACGATGTGACCACCAATGGTGACCAAGCACTTATCCATAAAGCGCTTTCACAATTTCTCATTTCGGCATTCCTATGATGAAGGGTCTTGACAGTCCAAGTCGCAATCACCGAAATGGAGCTTGGTTGCACTAGCTCCTTCCTTCATCTTCCGTAGATGTGACCACTGGCTATGACCATAGCCTTATTCGAAAAAACATTTCAACATTTTGGCATTTCTGTGATGAAGTGTTTCGACACTCCAAGTCACGAACCCCGAAATGATCTGAAGATATTTTGGCGTTTCGCAATTTCGCATTTTGACATTTTGTGATTTCACATATTGTGAGTTCGAGAGGTTAGGGAACCCCATTCCTTTGACTTTGCAGTCAGTGAAATGATGATCTTTCGCCACATGTCCTATCAACCCAACGGTCCAAATCTTATCATGATTTCGAAACTTCATGGGCCTTCATCGTGTCTGATCAATGGTCCATATCAATCCTCCATCTGACGGGTAGGATTATTTCACGATTTTGCATATTGTGAGTTAGAGAGGTTAGAGCACTCCTTCCTTTGACCTTTTAGTCAGCAAAATTCCAATCTTTCACCATGTGTCCTCTGGCTTCAATGGCCAGTGTAATGTCCCCAAGGTCGAGCCCTTTATAAACCTGATGTATGAAACAAATTGTACATATGTGTTATAGGCTGGTGAGTCGAGTTCCTATAAGCTGGAAGGCTTATGTGGTTGTTAGGCCAGGAAGACTAAGTGTTTGAAGGCTAGGAGCATGTTGTTGTACTTGTATGTATGCATAATATTTAATAAAATATAAACACCACCAGGTGCAGACCGACCATGATGAATGAGTGAAGGGGGACTGAGCGTCCACAGAGTGGGAAAGCAACTAGGGGCTGGAAGGTGGGAAAGGGGCTAAGTGTTGAGCCCAGGGGCTAAGATTAGGGGGGGCTTAAGCCTGGGAATAATATTTTAATATTATTCCAAAAGATATGAGAATCATATGTTTTTATCCTAAGTCCTTTTGGAAGGACACGTGATTTCCCAAGTGGTGGGAGGAAGGCGTACAGATGGAACGCATGCAGTTTCCAGGGTGACGAGTGTCAACCCTGGTGCATGCAAATAAAACAGATGAAGTAAGCTGTGAGGAGGGGCTCTCATCCATTTGATCTGACTGTCCGGAGGGTGATCAAGGGAAGCCAGTCTGTAAGGGACCCTCGTGTAATTCTGATACAGAAAATAAAGCCTGTGTTTGTCCTGAAGAATCCGTGTACACCCCTGTCGAGAGTTGTGGAGTCTGTGGTTGTCTCTGAGAAAACCCATGTGCGCATTCCCTGAATGGGAAGCTTGTGCTAAATTTGAGTGGAAGGATATTTGTTATTTGGGGAAGCTGAGCTAGCCTGTGTGTGGAGTCCCTGTTCCAAAATCAGGACCGTGAGATCATTTTGTGACTGTTGAACCAGTTCTTGGGAAGCCTGTGTCTGTTTTCCCTTTGTTTGTTGTGGCACGCAGTGCTTGTCTGCGCTTCTGCATCCTAGCCAGAGTAAGCCTATGCTGAGATTGTGTATGACTTCTCTCCAGGTGAGGGAGGTGGTTGATGTTGGAAGAGGCAGGTTGTCAGGCCTGCGAGAAACTCTTTCCAGGTGAAAGAGTTTGCTAGGAAGTGTTTTCTTCCAGAGAGTGTCCAGCACCATCTACGGGCTCTAAGACTTCCTGATCCGGTCTGTTGTCGAGACCCAGAGGGGGAGGTTAGCACTGATGGACTATGCGTGTGAAGGTGTATACTCCCGGGTGGAACAGGCATGTGGGGAATGAGGGTCTGGTAGTAGTGGGCGTAAGATGGCATCTTTGGGAAGAATCCTTCCAGATATTTCTTTGTTGTCTTCTCTGTAACCTCAGCCTAGCCTAGGAGTCCTTGCCTTGGGGTGGACCTCGGTCCCATCTCAGGGGTGACCCACTGTTGATTTGATGAACAATGTGGTCTAAGGCTGGGAGGTTCGTGGAAGGCCTGCACTTGGTTGGTGATTTCTACAGTTGTTAAAAGATAAGTATCTGAATTATGCTTTGATCATGTTTTGCATGATTGAGCTGTTTATGTATCATGTTTTCTACTGTGTATATGAATTAAATGATAAGGCTAAATGCTTGTTGAATATAGAAATAATTCATATGTTTACTCTGAGTTAAATGTATTATTTTGCTTGAATGCATGTGGTTATATAATTCCAGTATGAGTTATGTAAAAGTCCATGTACAGATTGGTTATGAGAGGTTTGAAAGCCTCGGTAGTGAAAAGGGTACACTACAAAGTGGTATCAGAGCGAAGGTTTCGACACTGAGCCTAGATGGGCCAGTGGAGTGGTCTTTGGACTGAGAATGCGAGGGGAAATTGAGTCGGGAGGACAAATTTCGGACCCTGGTCTGCTCCGAAGCGTCAAGGAGATGCTTGACGAGTTTTTAAGCTCAGGAGGTTTAGCGGTGCTATGAAACCGCAGCTGGTATGGTCTATGACCACAGGGAGACAGGTCTCTACACCAATGGTGTTAGAACCTTAGGATCCGTTCGGGAGGGAAGGCGAGCCCTCGTGACCGTCGAATCTAGAAAAATTATGCACAAGGTTTAAAGCCTTTGGATATGGCACAAGGGATTGAAAAATCACGATCCGCGAAATCCCGATTGGTTAGGAACGGTCTGAGTTGTCAGATCTCAGTCGGAAAACCCGACAACCGTTGGCTCTGTCGGGAGATGCCCGAAGGTTAAATCTTAGTATTTAGGGGCGAAAGCTCCTAATTAGCGAGAGAGAATCTGAGCCGTCAGATCTCGGTCGAGAAACTCGACAGCCGTAGGATCATTCGGGATATGTTCGAGGGTTAAACCTTTGAGACTAGGGGTGAAAGTTCCGAAATAGACCCAGATCGTCCGAAAAATGGAGGACACGTGTCATGAAATTTTCCATTCCAGAAAATCGGAAATCGCGAAATCAGAGTCACGAATGAGGTCGGGAATTTTCATGGAAAAAGTCCCGAAGTCCCGAGATTGAATCAGGATCGTCCATTCGTTGTGGATGCGTGGAAGTAATCTAGGCAATCGGGGAAAGCCCCGGTAGAAGATTCATCCATCGGAAAATCGGGATTCGAAGAATCGGGAATCGCGGGGACAAGAAGTCTATGCATTGTGAAACTCTGAGCCCCGAAACCCCTATGAGAGCTTTGAGTATGGTCACGGGGTAGGGGTCACATGGACCTGGGCTTAATCGCGAAGGGTTAAAGAAAAAGGTGCGTCGACATATCGGGAATCGGGATATCGGAGATCCCGGGAGCAAAGGTTTCGTGCATTGGAAAATCGAGATACGCGATTTCCCGATAAGGCCTTGAAGCGTGGGAGCCAGATTTCAGCACAACAGTAGAGGAGGACAAAACCATAGTAAGGGACAACTGTCAGCATGGCGACATTTTGATCCCATCAAAGAATCAGGGTTCACGGGGACGAGGAGTCCATATATTGTGACATTGAAAACCCCGACGGGGTAAGGTTGCAGTCATGAAGATTGGTCACATTGGTCAGGGCTTGGCTTGGAGGGCCAAAGTGCATCAGGGATCGGAGGATCGAGAGTTGTGAGTACACGTGCATCGCGACATCATAAACCCCGAAACCCCGATAGAAGGATTGATCATGGTCATGGTCAGTGGTCATATGGTGGGACCTTAGCCAGAGGGACTAACGGAGAAAAGAACCCATCGGGAAAGTTAAGCACAAAACCCCGATAGGAAGGTATAAGGCGGTGGTCTTGTGAGCACGGTCATGTGGACCCGGAGCTAAGCCAGGAGGGCCAACACGCAGAGAAAAGGGCGCATCGGTGATTGGAGATTTTGGAGAGCGAGAAGTCTTGACAGCAGAGTCAGTGAAACCCCGACACCCGACAAACAGTCTCCTTTGGGGAAAATTGGTCATGGTCCGGTGAAGGGGCCGAGAAGATAGCCAGAAGCTACAAGGTGGTTAGTGGATGGAGAAACTCGCCACCCTCGGATTGAAAGTAAAAGTGGGTTGTTGATCGTAGTTTGTTTGTAACCATTGGATCGTTTCATGAATTCAGGGATCGTGAACTTGGAGCACAAGCCAAATTCTTTGTCACTCCAAGTCTCGAATCGTGAAAGAGATTAACAAGGGTAGAATCGTACGGTGGAGCGCTTCCAGGAAGAAGTGTCGAAAACCTGTGAGCCGTCAGATCCAGCCAACTACGAGGAGGATAACGCTAAGAGTCGTTCAGTACTCTAAAACTCAGGGAAGGTATTGAACCGTCGATCTCAAGGAAGATCGAACCGTTGATTTCTTTCATCGGGAAATTGGAAAATCCAAAGTTTGGAAAAAAACAGAGGAATTGTTCTCGAAAATTCCGAAACGTGAATTGTCGATTCGCGAGGAATTGATTTGGACCGTCGAATCCGGAAAGTTGTGGACCTTGATCTAAGGCAAATGGGGTTCAAGAGTTTGGACCTCGGGAGGAAGGAGGAGAGCTAGTCCTCAAAGTTCGCAAAGGGTAAAGTCTTGTAGCGATCGGAAGTTGGGGTCCCATGTCATAGCTAGAGGTCATGCTGGTGGAAGTTAAAGGAAGAGCTAGCACGCGCTAGACTCTTGTTTCTGATTTCTGGGATAGAGAGAGTCAAGGGTGACTCATATCTAAACACCTGGTACGTGAGGTCCCGAAACGCCTTCTGGATAGGTGCGTGGTCATAGTCGGTGGCCATGTGGGAGAAACTTGTGCCACTGCTAGTTCTCGCAAGGCTGGTGGTTTTGTTGCGTGGAGGTTCTAGTAGGAACCCGAAGAGATGCTCCAACTCAGAGAGTTGAAGACCCATTGACTGGGAGGTCAGCAGACCCCGTTGAGGTAGGGAAACTACATTGAAGGTACTTAGGGCATGAATAATCATGCACAATGATTACAGTGGAGAGCATAAGAAGATTCAGGAATACTGGAAGAATGGAATGCTTCTGGGATCCACAAGAAAAAGTGTTAAAGGGAGAAAGAAGTTGTTGCAATTTATAGCAGCAAGTATGTTTTGGCTCGTTTGGACAGCCAGAGGAAAGAATGCTTGCAAGTTGCAAGTGTTGTTGG
>ML782288.1:183278-220573 GCA_009831015.1 Picea engelmannii
ATATATTAATATAATTTATTTCATAAATTATAAATATTTATAATTACCTGCATATTGGACGTTATAACTAATATTTAATATTGGTGAATTATGTTTTTTTTATTCAGTTGCTCAAGAGTGGGATGCACTGCATTTATACATTGTAAATAATCTTGATTGGATGAATGTACGGATTGAAAGATGTAAACAACATAATGGAGGTAGGTTATCATGGCAACGACTGTCTGAATTGGTTAGAGAATCTCGTCGTAATGGAGATGCCAATGTTACGCAGAGGGAAATTGATTTAGCATATGGTTTGAAAGATGAACAGGTCAGAAAATTCACCCATTTTATTTAGTTATTTTATATTATATTAATGTGACTACATGTGTATTGTATTTTTTAGATACTTTCGGAGTTATATAAATATATGTTAATTTATTAATTGACAATGCAACTTTTACATATCTGACATATTGCAGTTGAAACACCACAAGGCTATGTGGTGCAATGGACGTAAATTTCGCATCAAACAATTGGATGAAACCAAGAAAACTTCTGATAGTGGGATAATTGCAGTATTCCAGGTCACTAATGTTTCCTCTAGGAGTGACAGACATCCCCAAGAATCTAAAAATAGATACTATGGGTATCTAAATGATATACTTGAGTGTGACTTTAATTCGTTCAAATTAGTTATGTTCGATGTCAAATGGTATAGGTTACGAATGCATGAACACGATGAGGAAAGAATTGTTATTCAACATGCCAACGAATTTCCAATGATTAAAACAATGATGTTTGAAAGAGGACATGTCGCAATGTTTTTCCAAGCTAATGTGAACATGTCTTTTACTCAAATGTTCCAGGTGAAAGGGATTGGTCATTTGTTGTTATATATGATCCAAGAGGAAGGCCAATTAAGTATACTCATTTACAGGAAGAAGATGATATTGAAGATCAAGAAGATGATTCGACAGATCAGATAGAGTCATAATATCATGGAGGGTCAATAGATGAATAAGACTAAGAATATCATGATCCAGGCGTAGGAGACAATATTGCAATTCTTGATGATGATTTCGATGAAAATATGCTCGAAATGACATTGATGACGATGATGATATCATCAATCCTTTCAACATCGTTTTAGAAATGGATGATGATACAGATTTCGAGTTCGATGAAGGAGATCAAGATAGAGAATAAGAATGATTACACAGATGTTGAGGTTGGATTAGGTACGTGACTATATAATATTTTAATTTGTATCAATTATTCTCTTAAAATAATTTACTTATAATGTCATGGGTTAATTAAATGTTTTTAAGTTTTATGCGATGTTTTTATATCCTATGTTACATGTTGTTTAATTATTATTTGAAACCTGAAAATAGTTTCCAATATACTAAAGTACGTAGTAGACTAAAAATATCATTTAGAAACACATAATTTCATGTACCTTCATTAATTTTTGTTTTTGTGGTTTCTATGCATGAATCTTAATAGGACGTTGCTTTAAATTATTTTCTATTTTATAGATTGGGTTTTGGGGATCAATTGAGAGTGATGTGAGGGGGAGGGGAGGGGCCATATGAGCTTCCACCTTCACATGGTTGTCCTTGTTCAGTAGAGGATATATTATTCTTGAAACCAAGAGAAACTCTTTCATTTTTATACCATCATGATCGTATAAGATTTCATCAATATTGTTACATATTTGAATCTTCTTAGAATTGAGATTCGTTACACAGTCCTTGAAAAAAGACAAAATACTTATGTAGTGGATATTAATTTGGTCTTTGTGTGGGACATTTTATGCCATTAGTATGTTTTGTACAAAAATAATGGATCTTGGGAACTACACCATGGTCAAGGAATGAGCAACGAGCAACGATGTATCTACATCATAGTTGTGATGAAAAATCCCTCCTTTTAGTTTATTGCTTAATCAACACCATAAAAATACTAGAGGCGATCAACAATGACATGTGAATGGGGCTAATGTTGAAATGTTTTCAAACTGTATATGTATGTATTAAAATTTGACCTGGATAGGCTATTCGCATACCTTAACAATATGGGAGGGTTTATGGACTCAAATTTCACTCACACACCCACTTTCTTCCATCATCAGATCATCATGGAAACCATAAACCCTATTTTTCATATGTTCTAGTAGATATGTTAATGATTCCAAGTTTCATATTTGTATTTGACTGAAGGTCCAACTAGCTTGCAAAGTATCAAATTTTAATTTCAAGATGATAAACCAAATATGAAATGAATCCAAGCATCATTTGATATTTTCACAAGAGCTATGGATGTAAATAATGTTGCGATGAATTTTCTATGCTATTGAGGAAAACAATTTGTGGATCGATAGTATAGCTAATTCGTCACAAGAATATTGTGTCTAATTTGAATGGTGTTACATAGTTTGCAAGGAGTGTAGGGATTATATTTTGGTGCAATGTAGTGTAGTCTATAAGAAAAATATCTATGCCAAACCTCAAAATGGATAGTACCATATCTTGTTCATAAGACAAATATTCTTTGTATGTTTCCTTTGTGGTGGCTCAAGCCCTTAGTACACATGATGCCTTACAATTAAATGTAACAATTTTACTATTGAATGATAGTGTTATGTCACCCATGATTAAGGAAAGAATGTAAAGTTCTTGGGTCCTATTTGAATCTTCTTAGAATTGAGATTCGTTACATAGTCCTTGAAAAATGACAAAAGACTTATGTAGCGGATATTAATTTGGTCTTTGTGTGGGACATTTTATGCCATTAATATGTTTTGTACAAAAATAATGGATCTTGGGGACTACACCATGGTCAAGGAACGAGGAACAAGGAATAAGGAACAAGGAATGAGTAATGAGGAATGAGGAATGAGGAATGAGGAACAAGGAATTAGGAACGAGGAACACAGAAAAAGGAACAAGATTGAATGAAAATTGTATAAGGAATAGACACCGTCAACAGTGACCTGTGAATGGGGCCAACGTTGAATGTTTTTCAAACAGTTTCTATATGCACTGAAATTTTTCATGGATAGACTATTCGCATGCCTTAATGATATGGGAGGGTTTCTGGACTCAAATATGACTGACACACCCACTTTCTTCAATAATCAGTTCATCATGTAAACCATAAACCCTAATATTATTTCAAAGTACACAATTTGGTTGACGCAAATTTTAGGTTTTCATCAGTATTTCTTCATTTTTCTTTCAGGTTCTACATTAATGTATATACAATGTATATGCATCATAGTTGTGATGAATAATCCCTCTTTTTTATTGATCGCTTAATCAACACCATAAAAGTACTAGAGGCGAGCAATAGTGACATGTGAATGGGGCCAACGTTGAAATGTTTTCAAACTGTATCTGTATGCATTGAAATTTGACCTAGATAGACTATTTGGATGCCTTAACGATATGGGAGGGCTTTTGGACTAAAATTTCACTCACACACCCACTGTTCTAGTATATATGTTAATGATTCCAAATTTCATATTTGTATTTGACTGAAGGTCCAACTATCTTGCAAAGTATCAAATTTTAATTTCAAGTTGATAAAAAAAATATGAAACGAATCCAAACATCATTTTATATTGTCACAAGAGAGACAAATGTAAATAATCTTGCGATGAATTTGCTATACTATCGATGAAAAAAAATCGTCAATAGTATAACTAATTTGTCGCAAGAATATTGTGTCTAATTTGAATGGTGTTACATCGTTTGAAAGTTGTGTAGGGATTATATTATGGTTCAATGTAGTGTAGTCTATAATAACAATCTCTATGCCAAACCTCAAAATGGATAGTACCATATCTTGTTCATAAGACAAGTATTCTTTGTATGTTTTCTTTGTGGTGGCTCAAGCCCTTAGTACGCATGATGCCTCACAATGAAATGTAACAATTTTACTATTGAATGATAGTGTTATTTCACCCATGGTTAAGGAAATAACTTAAGGTTCTTAGGTCCTATTTGAATATTCTTATAATTGAGATTCGTTACATAGTCCTTGAAAAAAGACAAAAGAATTATGTAGCGGATATTAATTTGGTCTTTGTGTGGGACATTTTATGCCATTAGTATGTTTTTTACAAAAATAATGGATCTTGGGGACTACACCATGGTCAATGAATGAGGAAAAAGAAATAAGGAATGAGGAACGATGAATTAGAAACACAGAACAAGGAACAAGATGGAATGAAAATTGTACGAGGACTAGACACCGACAACAGTGACTTGTGAATGGGGCCAATGTTGAAATTTTTTCAAACAGTTTCTGTATGCACTGAAATTTGTCATGGATAGACTATTTGCATGCCTTAACAATATGGTAGGCTTTATGGACTCAAATTTGACTAAGATTCCCACTTTCTTCCATCATCAATTCATCATGTAAACCATAAACCGTAATTTTCTTTCAAAGTACACAATTTGGTTGACCCAAGTTTTAGGTTTTCATCAATATTTCTTCATTTTTCTTTTAGGTTCTACATTAATGTATATAAAATGTATCTGTGTCATATTTTTCATGCAAAATCCCTCTTTTTCGTTGATTTCTTAATCAACACCATAAAAATACTAGAGGTGAGCAACAATGACATCTGAATGGGGCCAACATTGAAATGTTTTCAAACTGTATCTGTATGCATTGAAATTTGACCTGGATAGACTATTCACATGCCTTAATGATATGGGAGGGTTTCTGGACTCAAATTTCTCTCACACACCCACTTTTTTCCATCATTAGATCATCTTGGAAACCATAAGCCCTATTTTTCATATGTTCTAGTAGATATGTTAATGATTCCAAGTTTCATATTTGTATTTGACTGAAGGTCCAGCTAGCTTGCAAAGTATCAAATATTAATTTCAAGTTGATAAACAAAATATTAAATGAATCCAAGAATCATTTTATATCATCGCAAGAGAGACAAATGTAAATAATCTTGCAACAAATTTGCTATACTATCGACAAAAAAAGATCATCGATAGTATAGCTAATTCATCGCAAAAGTATTGTGTCTAATTTAAATGGTGTTACATGGTTTTCAAGGTGTGTAGGCCTTATATTCTGGTGCAATGTAGTGTATTATATAAGAACAATCTCTATTCCAAACCTCAAAATGGATAGTACCATATCTTGTTCATAAGACAAATATTCTTTGTATGTTTCCTTTATGGTGGCTCAAGCCCTTAGTACACATGATGACTTACAATGAAATGTAACAATTTTACTATTGAATGATAGTGTTATGTCACCCATGGTTAAGGAAATAAATTAAGTTTCTTAGGTCCTATTTGACTCTTCTTATAATTGAGATTCGTTACATAGTCCTTGAAAAAAGACAAAAGACTTATGTAGAAGATATTAATTTGGTCTTTGTGTTGGACATTTTATGCCATTAGTATGTTTTGTACAAAAATAATGGATCTTGGGGACTACACCATGGTCAAGGAATGAGGAAAAAAGAACAAGGAATGAGGAATGAGGAATGAGGAACACAAAACAAGGAACAAGCTGGAACGAAAATTGTACGAGGACTAGACACCGACAACAGTGACCTGTGAATGGGGCCAACGTTGAAATTTTTTCAAACAATTTGTGTATGCACTAAAATTTGTCATGGATAGACTATTCTCATGCCTTAACTATATGGGAGGGTTTCTGGACTCAAATTTGACTGACACACCCACTTTCTTCCATCATCAATGCATCATGTAAACCATAAACCCTAATTTTCTTTCAAAATACACAATTTGGTTGACTCAAGTTTTAGGTTTTAGTCAATATTTCTTCGTTTTTATTTCATGTTATACATTAATGTATATACAATGTATCTGCGTCATATTTTTGATGATAAATCCCTCTTTTTCATTGATTTATTAATCAACACCATAAAAATACTAGAGGCGAGAAACATTGACATGTGAATGTGGCCAACATTGAAATGTTTTCAAACTATATCTGTATGCATTGAAATTTGACCTAGATAGACTATTTGCATGACTTAACGATATGGGAGGGTTTCTGGACTCAAATTTCACTCACACACCCACTTTCTTCCATCATCAGATCATCATGGAAACCATAAACCCTATTTTTCATATGTTCTAATAGATATGTTAATGATTCCAAGTTTCATATTTGTATTTGCCTGAAGGTCCAACTATCTTGCAAAGTATCAAATTTTAATTTCAAGTTGATAAACCAAATATTAAATGAATCCAATCATCATTTGATATCCTCACAAGAGAGACGAACATAAATAATCTTGCGACGAATTTTCTATACTATCGATGAAAAACGTTTGTTGATAGTATAGCTAATTTGTCACAAGAATATTGTGTCTAATTTGAATGGTGTTACATGTTTTTCAAGGTGTTTAGGGGTTATATTATGGTGCAATGTAGTGTATTCTATAAGAACAATCTCTATTCCAAACCTCAAAATGGATAGTACCATATCTTGTTCATAAGACAAATATTCTTTGTATGTTTCCTTTGTGGTGGCTCAAGCCCTTAGTACACATGATTCCTTGCAATGAAATGTAACAATTTTACTATTGAATTATAGTGTTATGTAACCCATGGTTAAGGAACGAACTAAAGGTTCTTATTTCCTATTTGAATCTTCTTAGAATTGATATTCGTTACATAGCCCTTGAAAAAAGACAAATAAATGATATACCCTATAGAAACTAACATGAGGTTCAATGTCATATCATGAATCAAATGTAGCTAACTAAGAGGGACAAAAATGGATGATGAGGTGATCACCGAGAAAGGGACTCAAGGATTTCCTTGGTAAAATCATAACAAACAAGGATGACTTGGGTAGTGACTATGAAACAACAAGAGATATGGTCAACAATAAGAAATGGAATTTTGATTATAACTTCGAGTGTAAATAGGATTGAAGACCATAAAAGACAAATCTAGATTAAAATAGTCGAAGATAGGCGCAATAAAATAATGGATGAATATGGATACATTGCAATAAAAGAGATAGGTTCCATGAACGAGTGCAACCAAGTGGTTTGATCCTAGATGAGTGGAATGAATGATGGTAAATGGAAGTTGTGACCATGGGTGGGGAACTAATGGAATTAATATCCTTGGGGGAATATTGAATGGAGGTATAACATAAAAATGGTATTCAAGGTATGGAGGAGGTGAAGGGACAATGACATGTGATGAATCACATCCTATCATATACCAATTTGATAGAAATCGCTTGTGAGTCCTTAGAAAAAACCAACAAAATAGGAAGGAAGCATACAGATCTCTCTGGGATGTAAACTATATGGAATCCTAGTCCTAATGGGGAAACGATGTCATAGATTCCAACATGTAGTAGGGTGATAACTTGGGGAAACAACACTCACCTAATTGTCATCCTCTAAAGGTCGTTGTGCATACACATTTATAGGAATGGAGGAATGATCAACGTTGACCATGTCAAGGATCAAAATTACCTAGGGTTTTTGTGTTTGTTCCATGAAATAAAGGTCTATGATTACATACAACTAAGTTGATTAGAATTATTAGGGTGATGCTTAACAACCCATGTATAAAAATTGACTATGCATTATATCAACATTCAGAATGTCATCACTCCATCAATAATCATCCCCACATCTTATCTTGTCTTAATTCAGTTATGTTGTGCCATATAAACATCCACTTCAAGGTAGGCTTGTGCTAAATTGTTGGCATTTTACTACCATTCTTTTCTCTTATTTGTGCACACACTTTGACTCTCACACACTAAACTCCTTTGCTAAATTACATTCAACACACTCAAAATTTTGTTATGTTTCCTAACAACTACTCTAATCAATGATTGTATTATTTTACCATAACTCTCAATAGATTGACTTTAAATTGTCTAGTGGAAATTATGTATAGGTAATCCTTAATTCTAGTGTATTGAAATCATAATGCACATATTGCCTAAGTCGTTTATCACAAATTCTTTCTAGTTTTCAAATTGATTTTTGTGACAATCTTAAAAGGATTTTATATGACATTCACAAATTTTGGGTCTTTATCATCAACATTTGTGCATTGAGACTCACATAGGTTGGTATTTCACCCTTTTCAGGACACACATGTATACTAAAGGGATTTTGTCATTCACCCCCCTCTTTTTAGTGTCTACAAGCATAATTGCAAGCAATTTTATCTCAAACACAAATATAACAAAATACTAAGCACAAACACTAGAATGTGCTATTATACAAGAGAGGAAGATTGATAAATAATTTTAAAAAGAAGGAATGAGAGTAATGAAAAACAAAACCATATCATCAATCTCATTATCAAGAAGTCTATAAGAAAGATAAAAAAGTGCAAAATAGTATCCCCACTTCTAGAGAAGCAATTGGTAAAATCAACAACGTTCATGGAATCAAAACCCTAGGGACAATTATGTAGAATTTCATTATTAAAGAACCACAACTACCATAGATTGATCAATCTCCATTTCCACACCTATTACCTAGTTCCTTGTTACAAATTGTTTATACTTTTTAGATCTATGTCCATGACAACCTAAAAATGATTTTATTCAATTTTTATAGATTTTGGCTTTGTATCATCCTCCTTTTAAGAACAAACACTTGCATAGGTTGGGATTTCTCTCTCTTTAGGACACACAATGACATATTGGAGGGATTGTGCCAATGGCACCCTCTTTTTTTAGTGACCTTTTTGAATCCTCACAAGAAGGTGATTTGGAGAGTGCCTAGGGTCATTGCGACTATTATGAGAAAACTCATAAGTAGATATATCCCTCTCAATTATTGAGAATTAGTAAATTGATTATTATATCCAAGGGCAATGATAATTTCCCACCACTTTGTGTTTTTTTGGTTTTGAAGGGCTTGTGATTTTGCGATGCCACTTTTGAGGTTCACCATGAAATTCCCATTCAGGGATGGAATTTGATATCCAAATTTCCCATCATGGGGCATTTTGGCTATCAAAAATGGTCAATGAATTTAAATTCTCATTGTCAACTATAGGAAATAAGGGTGAATAATAAGAGACAAACTCAACCTTTCTCATGAGTTAATTTTTTTTACATCAAGGTAGAGTTTTGTATTCATTGTTTTCAAAATTACAGTTCTATAGGTCATCTTAACATGGGCCAAAAATTATGGGGTCAAATTTATATGGTCGAAGTTCCCATTAATACTTAGGTAGTAGGATTATGGATTTCAAAAAAACTCATATCAAAGTTAGGGGAGTATTTCATTCTAAAACGAAGTGTGTTTATCCATTTATTAACTTACTCCTAAAAAATATAGTTAAATACCTTTGATCATTAAGTAAAAAATGTCAAATTAATGTGAATAGTTCCAATCCCAACCCTATTCCCACTTTGTAAACTAAACACAATGTTCACTCTCTAAGTGCCATTGACAATGCAGTGTCTTAGTACAAGGAGCATCACCTCCAAAAACAATGTAACCTTATGGCATTTAGGATCTGCTCTTTTGGAATGGAACCTTATGGAATTTAAGATGTTCTCTTTTGTTATGTGTTTGGTGGACCCCTTTAGAAACCAATGAAAAAACTATATTCCTAACTCCCCCTATTCTTATCTCCACAATGCCTCTCCATATACCACGTGTACAATTAATCATAAAGGTCTTAAAAGAAGATTTGCCAGCCTCTTTGGAGTAAAAAAATATCCCCTTATAAAATTTATACTCACCCGTAAAAATCAAAGGGCCTAAAAGGAGAAAATACACACACATACATTTATTGCTCTTTGTCTCTCTTTCCCACTTTCCCGTGCCCATTTCCTTTGTATTATTTGTTCATTCATTTATTTGTTTTTCTTTAATTTCAAAGGTATCTTCCTCGAGATCCATCTAGGGTTTCGGGACCTTCGTATCTTAGTGTCGGAGCCATTCCAGCCCCCAAAATATCATCTTCCAGTTCTTAATTTTCTGCGATTGTCACCTCACCACTGTGGCACAAGGAGAAAGTGACCTCAGCCACAACAGTTCAAGGAGATAGATACCTCTACTTCGGTAGCCATCCAGGGTTTCGGGACCTTCGTATCTCAGTATCAGATCCAGTCCATCCCCTGAAATATCGTCTTCCAGTTCCTTTTCTGCGATTGTCACATCACCACTGTGGCGCAAGGAGAAAATGACCTCGGTCACTATGGTGCAAGGAGACATAGACCTCAAGCCACTATGTGCGTAAGGAGATA
Source organism: Picea engelmannii (assembly GCA_009831015.1). Classification (NCBI taxonomy): domain Eukaryota; kingdom Viridiplantae; phylum Streptophyta; class Pinopsida; order Pinales; family Pinaceae; genus Picea; species Picea engelmannii. The sequence goes on from ML782288.1 coordinate 193,527, forward strand.
AAGACCTCAACCTCAAGCCAATATTCACAAGGAACAAAGAATGGTGAGTAATTTCATTCTGAGAGTTTCGATTTGGAAAATTAATGAATAAATTTGGACTCCTTATTGCTAGACAAATGTTTGAATAAGAGGTCTTTAGGATTACAAAATCTCAAAATCCACAATCAGATACTTATCATTTCAATAGGTTTCTGATGATGCTCATACTAAATTTAGGGTTTGGTTGAATGGATATGGTTATTGCATGATTGTTTAGTCTGGTATTGGTTCACAATAGTGGGAAATGTCATCATTGTGCTTTGGATGATCAACGTTTTCTTCATTTGTGACCTATTCTTCACAAATATTTACAATATCAAAGAGCTGGTCGTATAGGGTACCGAGGCTCTAAAAATTTCATGAGCATTTTCTGTAACATTGTACATCCACCTTCTAATTTTCATGGTAGTGTTTGACTGTAGAATAATTAACTCATCATTCAATTCAGATCCCAATAATTTGGTTGTACAAGACAAGATACTTTCAAAGTATTTTGTCAAACCTTCTATGTGTCTTTCACAATAACTCTTAAATTTGATTGTAGGGATGTCAGAACATCATTATTCATAGGAAAACTATAAAAGTCGCAAATTATGGTTCTATCCCCATTTTGCCTCAGTTTGCATGGTTTTTTTGCATTGTTTCCATCAATCATTTCAAATTGTTCAACTTCAGTCTTAGGGATATTCATGTCTATTATCGTTAAAAAACCATTCTCAACTTCATCATTTAGGTAATAGCTTTCCATTCTTCCAAACGAAGATTTATCCATAGTATCATCACCCTTGCTTTCATCATGAACAAAGTATTCATCTCTGGAAAATTCCTAACTAACATTTAAATATGGCCATCCCTCATGCTTAAATGATGTTAGGTCTCCATAGTGTTGTGGAAAATACCCCTATTCTTGGATAGGAATGAATTCTATAGTAAAACTAGATGCCCATTTAATGTTACCACCTTGTATGCCTCATCATCATCTCCTTCATCAATTATGGAGTTGATCATGGAATATGGGGTACTCCTGGGCAGTTCGTATGCCACTTCGGCCCAATTTGAAACTAATACTTTTCCCAAAATTGAATTTGTGAATTCTTCTCTGATGATATCTTCTCCCTTACCACGACATGCCTACAAAAATCCTTCCAGATGATAAATTTCAGACTTCTTCTCCTCCTGGTTATCATTCTCAAATTCTTATGTTTCATCAAAACATAACAAATATGATCAACCTCTTTTATTTCCAGAACATAAATCCAGACCTAAACACGTATCAGGTATGTTATTCTTGGTATGCAATATTTGTGATATGCTCTATGTATCCATTTCTTCCTTCTTTACATTTAGAGTTCTCTTCCATGTTTCATTTATTCTCGTTATTTCTACAATGAAATTGTTCTTTAGTTCTTCCTTCTTTACATTTAGAGTTCTCTTCCATGTTCAATTTATTCTCATTATTTCTACAATGAAATTGTTCTTTAGAGACATCACCCTACAATTCTTTTTGATAGAGCTTATGATTTGGATCATTTTCTTCCTCTTGGACATAGGTATTATAATCATGGGGTTTCATCAAGAAGTCATCAAGGTTACTGTTGTATTGACCTTGTGGGTCTGTAATTCCTTCTTCAATAATTCTCTCATTTCTTCCCTTTTAAATCTCTTCAATGACATAGCATGACTATCCAATATATAGGAAAAATTAAATAACTCACCTCTAGATAATTGATTCAATCATACAAAGAATTTTTCCACGCCAGAATATTCTATTTGATTGAAAAATAGATTTCATATTACACATTGAGGGCCTTAAACATCTTTGTTCTTTAATATATCTAACAACTACAACAGATATATTTTTCTTTTCCCCAACTTATCTATACATTCACACCACTAGAAAATAGGGATCCCACATGTACCTCCCTTGCAGCCACAAACCTTTAGGAATAATATGTTGGGTGAGCACCCTACAAAAAATAGGTAAGCATTCTCTTCCCTCACACACTAGCATAGTTTTAACCCTTAGCATTAGTAAACCTCTCGATGCAATTCTATCCAATGTGGTTTTGGGTTCATGGTGAGATTTTGTAGAGAGGAAATCACAAGTTATAAAATCCACCAACACACTAGGACCTAAATCTTTATGGAACACACTTTAATTTCATCTAAGATAGACTATGCATGTTTTTATTGAGAAGGGGAGCACCCTCCATCATGTATTCAACGAGGGAGGGCTACTAGGTACATTTGAGGGAAATCCTCATGGGCATTGGCCCTTTGAGATTGTGGCTAATTAAGGAAATAAACCTCCCACTAGGTCCTCAACAAGTCCTCAACCATGTGATGTCCTCAATATGTAACATTGCAATCTAATTTGACATAGAATATAGAATCTAGAAATTACATCTTAAATATAAGCATAACATGTAGAGAATCTTCAATTTATGAGCTAGAGAGTTGGAAGGTCTCGAAGCCAAGGTAGTAATGGGTAAGATAATAAACAATGTACATCATAAGCCCACCTCTAAACATGCATGCACTGAACAAATATGGAAATATATGTGATTATATACTCCATAAATTCCCATTAGGAATAATGATAGAGAAAGTTATTTGATTCTATAGTCCATAACTTCCCATTAGGAATAATGATAGAGAAAGGTTTTAGGTATAGTTGTCCTACAATATTTGGTTAAAAACATTGAAATATAAATTTGCACTTTTTAGTTTTTTATCCCTGTCATAGATTACTTAATTTATGATTAAGATGAAGATATGTTAGTTAAATATTTGATAGATCTATGGTTAAAGTAAAGATATGCTAGTAAACTAAACTCTCAACTTAGTAGTCGATGCATCTTATCACTTACTATGAGTACAATGACAAACATAAATGCAGGAGGGAATACAAGCCTATCTCCATCCATGGGATACTTGTGATGAAAACCATGAACAAGATAATGTATTGTATTACCCCTGCAAATCAAGTGATGAATATTCATGGTGATTAAACTTTAGACGATGTACATGGAATGTATATGCATGTATTTGCATGGTATTTTTAAAATTTGGTTCATTTTGTAGTACTGCACACATAGTAATCTATCAAGAAATTATTTCTTTTCTTAAAACCTCTTGCTCCTTCCCATAGCTAGTTTTCATCGAAGTTGAATTTCTTGCATTTCATTTTCCTCTTGCATGGTTTAAAGAGTTGAGTCAAAATGCCATCAGTTTCACGACCACTCCTTTGAGTAACAACAACCTAAAATCAAGCACTAATTAAAATTTATCTAGCAACTTTTATAGGGCTCTTCAAACCCATCTTATCTTAGGTTTAGAGCTTTGGAATAGGATTATGAGAATAAATTTCCAAAGATACTAAACAAACATAAATCCTTGAGTTAGGAAGTTAAATCCAGTTTCTATATCACTAATTTGGGGAAGCCTTTCTAACACAAGGGTCAATCACGATGTTGCATTGGGGCCCTTAGAGTAATCAACCCTGTTTTGTTGGTCTTGATGTCGACTATCGACGGTTCCCCCTCTTCTTTGGTATAGTAGGTGGTACCATAGAGGCCATAATATTTTATACTTCCTACACAAGGTGACAGCATAGGGAAGGTGGTACTGTACCTGGGATCGACATTGGCTAGACTCAGTCGGACTCCTTGGAAGGTTGCCCACTGCTCAGTGAGGTAACTTGCACCATGGAATTAGTTTGTTAAGTAGGTTGTCAATGTAGATTTCCTGCCTTCTGAAGCTCGGCCCCTTCGCGCATCGATTATACGATGTTGGATTCCATCACCAACTAACGCTTCTTTGTGAGAAGGTTTGTTTGCATGCTTGACTCCTAGATTAATTAGTGTGTGTTTTTTTTTCTCCTTAGTTTGCCTTAGGATTGAGTTTGTGTCTAATGGAATCAATTCCAGGTTAATTCCTCATTTGATCAATACAAAATATGGATACAATTAAAATAAAAGGTAATAAATAGGTAACAAATAGCGCATACCTAAATTATGTCTTATAATTCTCCAGCATTGTTCTTTACACTTAGTGCAACAAACACCAAATGGAATGGTTTACACAAGGTCACTGGAGAATGTTATTGTAAAATTGAAAATATTATCATAAACTCATATCTCACATATTTGTACATGCACCATAGATTCACAATCTTTCATGAAGAGGTTTGGGAGAAATGCCTCCATGCAAAATTGTCCACATCAGAATTGTCCACTACTTCCAAGGGATTGGCACCCGAGAGAGAGGGGTGATCTAGCTGAAATCCTATCCCAAGAATCCATCGGAGTTGACCATTCCTCAATCTGAGTCTCGGTTTTCGTTTTATGCCCAGTTGCAAGTCACATCCCAAACCATTTCGGGGATTCTTGGAAATTCCTCCTCAGGGCATAAAGGCCTAACCGAGCAGCATTTTTGAGCTGCATGAGATTTTGCATGCTAGTTTAGGAATGGACTAGGTGACCACATTGTCCATCCACTCCCGAGGCATGGTTTCGTAAATTGGACCCCTAAATCCAAATGTTGCATTGCTTCTTACTGAGCAAAGAACTAGTTATCAAAATCGATGAAAAAAATAACTTTTGAGGGGTTGGAACCGAGAGTGAGGGGTTCTCTAGTTAAAATCCTATGCAAAAAATCCAACAGAGCCGACGGTTCCTCAACTTGAGACTCATTTTTTTTTTATGCCCAATTGCAAGTTGCATCCCAAACCATTTCGGGGACTCTTGGCCAATTCCCACTCAGAGCATAAAAGACTAATGGAGCAACAGTTTTGAGTTCCATGAGATGATGCAAGATTGTTTAGGCATGGACTAGGTGACCAAATTATCCATCCTCTCTCAAGGCATGGTTTCAGAAATTGGACACCTTAATCCAAATGTTGCATTGCTTCAAACTAAGAAAAACACTAGTTGTCGAAATCAATGAGTAAAGAAACTTCTGAGGCATGACACCTGAGAGTGAGGGTTCTCTAGATGAAATCCTATCCCAGTAATCCATCAGAGTGGATGGTTCCTCAATCCAAGTCTCTATATTCATTTTATTCACAGTTGCAAGTCGCATCCCAAACAATTTCGGGGACTCTTGGCCAATTCCTGCTCAGAGCATAAAAGACTAACGAAGCAACATTTTTGAGTTCTATGAGATGCTGCAAGATTGTTTAGGCATGATCTAGGTGACCAAATTATCCATCCACTCCTGAGGAATGGTTTGGTAAATTGGACCCTTAATCCAAATACTGCATTTCTTCAAACTAAGAAAAGCACTAGTTCTCAAAATCAATGATTAAAGCAACTTCTGAGGCATGGCACCCGTGAGTGAAGGGTGCTCTAGATGAAATCCTATCCTAGTCTCGATATTCATTATATAACTAGTTGCAAGTCGCATCCCAAACAATTGCAGGGACTCTTGGCCAATTTCTCCTAAGGGCATAAAAACCTAACGGAGCAACATTTTCGAGTTCTGTGAGATGATGCAAGATTGTTTAGGCGTGGACTAGGTGACTATATTTTCCATCTGCTCCTGAGGTACAGTTTCATAAATTGGATCCCTATATCCAAATGTTTCATTGATTCTTACTGAGAAAAGCACTAGTTATCTAAACCGATGAAAAAACAAATTTCAAGGGGTTGGAACCGGGAGTCAGGGGTGCTCTAGCTAAAATACTATGCGAGGAATACAACAGAGATGGAGGTTCCTCAATCTGAGTGTCGGTTTTCATTTTATCCCCAGTTGCAAGTCGCATCCCAAACCATTTTGAGGACTCTTGGAAATTCCTCCTCAGGGCATAAAATCCTAATGGAGAATCATTTTTGAGTTCCATGGGATTTTTCATGCTTGTTTAGGCATGGACTAGGTGACCACATTGTCCATCCTCTCCTGAGGAATGGTTTCATAAATTGGACCCCTAAATCCAAATGTTGCATTGCTTCTTACTGAGAAAAGCACTAGTTATCAAAATCAATGAAAAAAACAACTTCCAAGGGGTTGGAACTGGGAGTGAGGGGTGATCTAGCTAAAATCCTATGAAAATAATCCAACAGAGATGACAGTTCCTCAATCTGAGACTTGGTTTTTGTTTTATGCCCAGTTTCAAGTTGCATCCCAAACCATTTCAGGTACTCTTGGCCAATTCCCACTCAGGGCATAAAAGATTAACGGAGCAACATTTTTGAGTTCATAAAATGTTGCAATATTTTTTAGGCATGGACTAAGTGACCAAATTATCCATTTTCTCCTGAGGCATGGTTTGGTAAATTGGACCCTTAATACAAATGTTGCATTGCTTCAAACTGAGCAAAACACTAGTTCTCGGCCTCAATGATTAAAGAAAATTATGAGGCATGGCACCCATGAGTGAGGGGTGATCTATATGAAATCCTATCCCAGGAATCCATCAGAGTCGATGGTTCCTCAATCTGAGTCTCGATATTCGTTATATTCCCAATTGCAAGTCGCATTCCAAACCATTTCAGGGACTCTTGGCCAATTTCTCCCGAGGGCATAAAAACCTAACGGAGCAGCATTTTTGAGTTCTGTGAGATGCTGCAAGATTTTTTAGGCATGGAATAGGTGACTATATTTTCCATTCGCTCCCGAGGCATGGTTTCATAAATTGGACCCCTTAATCCAACAATGTTTTTTTACTTCAAACTGAGCAAAACACTTGTTCTCGAAATCAATGAGTAAAGAAACTTTTGAGGCATGGCACCTGGGAGTGAGGGGTGATCTAGCTGAAATACTATCCCAGGATTCCATCGGAGTCGAAGGTTCCTCAATCCGAGTCTCGATTTTCATTTTATGCTCAGTTGCAAGTCGCATACCAAACCATTTCGTAGACACTTGGCAATTACTCCTTGGGGCATAAAATCCTGACTAAGAATCATTTTTGAGCTCCATGAGATTCTTCATGCTTGTTTAGGCATGGACTAGGTGACCACATTGTCCATCCTCTCTCAAGGCATGGTTTCATAAAATGGACCCCTAAATCCAAATGTTGCATTGCTTCTTACTGAGCAAAGCACTAGTTATCAAAATCGATGGAAAAAACAACTTCCCAGGGGTTGGAACTGGGAGTGAGGGATGCTCTAGCTAAAATCCTATGCCAGGAATCCAACAGAGACAATGTTTCCTCAATCCTAGACTTGGTTTTCATTTTATGTCCAGTTGCAAGTCGCATCCCAAACCATTTTGGGGACTCTTGGCCAATTCCCACTTAGGGCATAAAAGACTAATGGAGAAACATTTTTGAGTTCCGTGAGATGTTGCAAGATTATTTAGACATTGATTAGATGACCAAATTATCCATCCTCTCCCATGGCATGGTTTGGTAAATTGGACCCTTAATCCAAATGGTACATTGCTTCAAACTGAGAAAAACACTAGTTCTCAAAATCTATGATTAAAACAACTTCTGAGGCATGGAACCCATGAGTGAGGGGTTCTCTAGATGAAATCCTATCCCAGGAATCAATTGGATTCGACGGTTCCTCAATCCTAGTCTCGATATTTGTTATATTCCCAGTTGCAAGTCACATCCCAAACCATTTCGAGGACTCTTGGCCAATTGCTCCTAAGGGCATAAAAACCTAACGGAGTAGCATTTTTGAGTTCTGTGAGATGGTGCTATATTTTTTAGGCATGGACTAGGTGACTATATTTTCCATTCTCTCCTGAGGCACGGTTTCATAAATTGGACCCCTTAACCCAACAATGTTGTTTCGCTTCAAATTGAGCAGAACACTAGTTCTCAAAATCAATGAGTAAAACAACTTCTGAGGCATGGCATCTAGGAGTGAGGGGTTCTCTAGCTGAAATCCTATCCCAGGAATCCATTGGAGTCGACGGTTCCTAAATCCGAGTCTCGATTTTTTTTTTACGCCCAGTTGCAAGTCGCATCCCAAACCATTTCGGGGACTCTTGGCAATTCCTCCTCGGAGCATAAAAGCCTAACGAAGAATTTTTTTTGAGATCCATGAGATTCTGCATACTTGTTTAGGCATGGACTAGGTGACCAAATTTTCCATCCTCTCCTGAGGCATGGTTTCGTAAATTGGACCCCTAAATCCAAGTGTTTCATTGCTTCTTACTGAGCAAAGCACTAGTTATCAAAATCGATGAAAAAACCAACTTCTGAGGGGCTGGAACCATGAGCGAGGGGTTCTCTAGCTAAAATCCTATGCTAAGAATCCAACAAAGAGGACAGTTCCTCAATCTGAGACTCTGTTTTTGTTTTATGCCTAGTTGCAAGTCGCATCCCAAACCATTTTGGGGACACTTGGCCAATTCCCGCTCAGGGCATAAAAGACTAATGAAGCAACATTTTTGAGTTTTCTGAGATGTTGCAATATTTTTTACGCATGGACTAGGTGACCAAATTATCCATCCACTCCCGAGTCATGGTTTGGTAAATTGGACCCTTAATCCAAATGTTGCATTGCTTCAAACTGAGAAAAACATTAATTCTTGAAATCAATGATTAAAGAAACTTTTGAGGCATGGCACCCATGAGTGAGGGATTCTCTAGATGAAATCCTATCCCAGGAGTCCATCAGAGTCGACAGTTCCTCAATCTGAGTCTCAATATTCATTATATGCCCAGTTGCAAGTCACATCCCAAACCATTTTAGGGACTCTTGGCCAATTGCTTCTGAGGGCATAAAAACCTAACAGAGCTGCATTTTTGAGTTCCGTCAGATGTTGCAAGATTTTTTAGGTGTGGACTAGGTGACTATATTTTCCATCAGCTCCCAAGGCATAGTTTCGTAAATTGGACCCCTTAATCCAACAATGTGTTTTTGCTTCAAACTAAGCAAAACACTAGTTCTCAAAATCAATGACGAGGCATGGAACCCAGGAGTGAGGGGTGCTCTAGCTGAAATCCTATCCAAGGAATCCATCGGAGTTGAAGGTTCCTCAATCTGAGTCTTGGTTTTCATTTTATGCCTAGTTGCAAATCGCATCCCAAACCATTTCGGGGACTCTTGGCAATTCCTCCTCGGGGCATAAAATCCTAACGGAGAATCATTTTTGAGCTCCATGAGATTATACATTCTTTTTTAGGCATGGACTAGGTGACAACATTGTCCATCCTCTTCCAATGCATGGTTTCATAAATTGGACCCCTAAATCCAAATCTTGCATTTCTTCTTACTGAGCAAAGCACTAGTTATCAAAATCGATGAAAAAAACAACTTCTGAGGGGTTGGAATCGAGAGTGAGGGGTCATGTAGCTAAAATCCTATGCCAAGAATCCATCAGAGTTGAAATTTCCTCAATCCGAGAATTGTTTTTTGTTTTATGCCCAATTGCAAGTCACATCCCAAACCATTTCGGGGACTCTTGGCCAATTCCCGCTCAGGGCATAAAATACTAACAGAGAAACCTTTTTTGAGTTCTATGAGATGATGCAAGCTTGTTTAGGCATGGAATAGGTGACCAAATTATCCATCCTCTCTCAAGGCATGGTTTCATAAATTGGACCTCTTAATCCAAATGTTTGATTGCTTCAAACTGAGCAAAACACTAGTTGTCGAAATCAATGAGTAAAGCAACTTTGAAGGCATGGCACCCAGGAGTCATGGGTGCTCTAGCTAAAATGCTATCCCAGTAATACATTGGAGTGGATGGTTCCTCAATCCAAGTCTCGATATTCATTTTATGCCCAGTTTCAAGTAGCATCCCAAACCATTTCGGGGACTCTTGGCCAATTTCTCCTGATGGAATAAAAACTAACTAACTACATGTCTCTGTCAAGTAACTACTATATCTTACTACCTTGAAAAAAGACTGCAACAATTTCAACTGCACATTGAGTTTAACAACAACTACTTCCTACATAAAAATGTGAGTTTCACTATTGCTAACCATCGCCATAACTAAGTTATTCTTCAACTTGGATTGAACAAAACTAATATTTGTATAGTTCTACTCTTGGCTTGAACAAAACTAATATTTTTATAGTTCTACTCTTGTATTGAACAAAACTAGTATTTATATAGTTCTACTCTTGGCTTGCCTTAGGCATATTTCCAACTAAAGCTCCCAATATTTGCAACCCGCCAACTGATGGTTGGATTTTTTACTCCATAGCATTGACCCTCATCTTCAATGGACATTTCTTATAATAATTCTAATTGGTACAAATCCAACAAACAACAACCTTGATACTATTTTTTTCTTAGATCCATATGATAAATTTATCATGTCCTTAGTGTTATCACATTAATATGTCCAAAATCAAGAGGGATATCACATTAAATTAGGTGGTTGACCACTAATATTGGTAATTGCACCCTATTTTAATTGTGCATACAAAACTAAAGATATAAAAATTTTATTTAGAACTTTGAATATGATGATGGACGACTAACTAAAAAAACGTGCACATGCAACTGAAGGTACAACCAAAAGGTACATGTCAGATATTTCTTCGTCGAGTGAGGAAATCTTAGGACAAATAGAGGCCGGAAATGAAACTGCATCTAGTAAATATGACTTTGCCTCCTTTTGTCAAATCCAATAATACGTATAATGAAAGTAACTCATTTCAATCAAATATAGCTGAAATTGAAAATTGGTTCAAGGATATTTGTTATAGGTATGTGTTCTACAAGATGAAGAAAATAATGTTCTCTTGTAAATGTGAGTCACAAATTCATTTTAAGGTGGAAAGATAAGTTATTGCAGATATAATTGTTGAATGTTATGATAACATTTATTTGTCATGCATGCCCATATATGGTGAATGTATTACATCAAGAACATGTTATTCAATTTCCAATTCTATACTTGAAGAAAGAGAATCTAACATGTATTTCTATGAATTGACAAATACAGAAGATGCATTGCTTGTGTTTCAAGATTTACCTTTTGAAAAATTGAAATTGGATCCAAATCCAAACATTCAAAGGTTGGGAGATTGAAAAACTAAGAATGATCATAATACTAGACTCCCTTCACAAGTGATTGTTTTTCAACTAACCCATGATTGAACTTTTTCACGTCTGAAATTGCTTGAGATAAGGTCATTATTTAATCAAATTTTGTGGTCATATTTGTTCCAATAAATGTGCCCAATTGAAATAAGTAGTTAGAGTTTTATTTCCCCCAAGGAACCCTTCTTAGTAAAAAAATTAATAAATGGTTGTTTATTCCAAATTAATTTGTTTCCTCCTCTAACCTCTATCTCACAATAACTGGGCATTGAAGGATTAGATCTTCCATGGCTTAGGACTCAACTCAAAAATGTGTTTTCATTTACTAGAGGTTTTGGAAGCTTTAGAAACTAGGATCTCAACTTCTACCATTCTTTGGAAGGTTTGAGTATTTATTTGTCCTCACATTTTTAGGACAAAGAAGGCTTTGAGGCCACAAAGATGTTAAATATTGCAATTGTAAGTTAGAGTATTGTCTTTTGATATAATTCTGTAATTGTTTTAAGAAGATAGTTAGTTAGAACAGTCGGGTCAGTCAACTGACTCAATCAACCAACCAACAACTTCACTTGGATGACCTCTTTAGTGTGCAATAATAACACCTTTTATAATTGGCTTGAAAATCAAATTTTTATTTTTTTGCTCAAAATATACAATTTTATTTTATTTTATATAAATTACTGTCGTCGCAATTGCAACAACATGTACAAATATTGCGACAAACTTGCTATAGAAATTGCGAAAATTTTATTGCAACTTCGTCGTAATTGCGACAACCCCTTCATAACAAACTTTTCCATTAGCGACGAACTTGCTATAAAAATGACAAAAAATGTATTGCAACTTTGTCGCACGTTCATCACGATTGTGACAACCCCTTCATAACAAATTTCTCCATTAGTGACGAACTTGCTATACAAATCATGAAAATTGTATAGCAACTTCATTGCAATATACCTTGTGTCCGTCGCAAGTGCAACGACGCCTTCATCACAAGATTTTCCATTACTTTGCCAATATTGTGGAGGGTGCGATGAGCTCTCTTTATGGTCGCTCTTGCAACGATTTCCCTATTTGGTCTCTTTTTCGACGATTGCTTTACTTAGTTGTTCTGGCGATGGTATTTCTTTTTTGTCACAATTGTGACAACTTCCCTATTATCGTCGCAATTGTGGCATAAATCCAGGTTTGTTGCACATTCCACGTTACATGAAGCGACGTTTGGGAGACTCAATATTCGTCGCAATATCCACAACATAACATCGCAAGAGCGTCGAAATAGTCGTCGCAAAATGACCTAAATTTTCTAGTCATATTCTGTGTCCATACCCATTTTTTGTGGTTGAATTCACCCATGTGTTACTAGAATTCTATTTTTGACATTACCTGTGTCCATTTGACAAAAGAGATGAATTGAAGAAGCAGGTTTTTAGGCATGTGAGAAACTCTCCAAGGTGAGAGAGTTTGTTGGGAAGTGAGTTCTCCTGGAGGGAGTCCCATGGTAGCTAAAATACTCTGAGACTTTTGATCCAACATGTTGTTAAAGCCCAAGGTAAAGGAGGTGTAGTAGCCAATGGAATTATATTAGTGAAGGTTTACCCTTCTGGGGTGGAACAGGCATGTGGGGAATGAGGTTTTGTGGGTTGTGGGTGTAAGTGGCTCCTGGGATAAAAGATCCTTCCTATTTTTTTGTGCAACTTCCTTATTGTCCTTGCCAAATCTAGAATTCCCTTGCCCGGTGGAGTTTAGTCCCATCTCGAGGGGGACCCACCACTAAGCATGATGAGAAGCGTGGTCTAAGGATGGGAGGTTTGTGGAAGGTCTGCATGTAGTTGGTGGTCATCTATTAAAAGATAAGTACCAATTCTTTGTTTGTTGTATGCTGTGTATTTGTATTTTCATTATAAGTAATGAGTAATTCATGTATATATATGTTGCATGTATGTGTTAATGTTTCTTCTACATTAACATGTGTATGAGTAGAGTATTGACGTTTGTTTTATTGCATTAGATAGATATATATTTATATGTATGAATACCAGATGTTATCTCTATCCTCCGGTTAAGTTTTATATTTGATTATTTCCACAGATTTACTCAGTGGCATGGCCTAGCCTGTTTTTTAAGGTCGGGAATGTCACATAAATGGTATTAGAGAAGTAAAGGAAAAGTTAACGTTTCTTCGATAGCATTACCCGGCCGAGTTTGTCGGCCAAGGGACATTACATGTGGCATCTTGGACTGCTACAAAACATTAAACCCCTATGATATTCTCTCTAATTATGCACTCCTAGTTGTTATGCTCAGAAATGGAACAATATACAATAGCATATAATGGAACCCCTTGTCCTCCTAGTGGCCCATTATTTAACATAGCATGATATCCATCTAGGGGTATGTTTTTGAATTCCTCAATCCTCAATTGTGTTATGGTTTTGAAACTTATATAATCTTCTTTAAATTCCTCATGTAGCTAGCCCCATATGCATGAGTAATTGGCGCTAATGTGGCATTCTCTCATATTATGGTGGTTAAGGTTGCATCGATGTGAAACCATAGGTGAGGAGAAAAAGACATGCATAGGAAAACATAAGCCTTGTCCATGCAGTTAAGTACTTGGATTTTTACACTACTGAGGTGGGTTCCATTTCTTTGGCCATGGATATAAAATACAAGCATTTACCCATGAGCATCTGGTTAATTCTTGGCTTTCAGTCGAAGTAGTTATATGGCATTAGAATTGCAGATGTGATAAATTCCATTTTTCTTGTTGCTTTGTTCTGTCTTCGATACTTATAAAAGAGTGTTGGTGATGATCCTTTATAGTGGCATGTGGGATCTGATACCATGTAGAGCTTCTGATATACCTGTACATAATATCTAGCTAACATTGAAGCATACACAATATGCAATGATGTGAAGAGAAGAGACAAAAAATGGAGGAAAGAATTAAATAATTTCTATTAACCGAATGAGACAAATGATGTAATACAAGTGATACACTCTGTATCACTCAAATAAATTGCTATAGTAGTTAACTAACATGCATTAGGAGTGTTCTAGAGATATCTAGCACACATTATCATTCACTGGAGTCAATTGCCACCTAGTCCTAATTAACTGGACATGTGATCATCAGTTAACTAGCAAACTGAAGTGAAATGAGGAGGATATTACTCACACATGTGGAATGTTCCATACTGGTGATGATCCCATGGAAAGTGTGTATACTGGTGATGATCCCATGGAAAGTGTTAGCATGAAACACTTGGTGATAAAACCAATGTTGGCATGCAACACTTCAATCAACTAGTCTAAATGAACAATAACTGAGAGTTGGTTGGAGGGTATGTGGAACCCTTATCTACAGGAGAATGTCCTCAATGAGGGGATAATATCTCAGAATAAGGGGCCCTCAACATAGCCAAATAAGCTTAGGAAAATAAAATGAAAGGAAAATCCTAGGTGTGTGTAATATCTCCAACAGTGGTAAGGTTTTGAACCTTCTAGAATATCTTTGAAATTCCTCATGTGGTTATCCCCATATGCATGAGTATTGGGGACTAGCATGACATCCTCTCATACTATGGTGGTCAACACAATAGGTCAAATTGATGGAGGCATAACTTTTGCATACAATCTTCGATTCATGCATGGTATTCATTGTTGGAAAGGTATTGGTGATCCAGATTATTTTTAGAATGACATGAAGACATAAATATAACCAGGATATTAATGAAATACAAAAAAATATAGAAGAGAACACAAAAATACAATGAAACCCAACTTCTATTGTTGAATAAGATAGAAAAACACTGTAGAACAAAAACTGGAAAAATGGGGTAGCTTATCTCTAAAAAGAAAGAGATGGTGGTTACACTGTATTCACAAGAAGATTTACATCACACTCCATTGCATGCTTAAAGGGTCTCTTTCACCTTAATTATATATGAGAGAGTGAGAGGAGAACAATTCCCATGATGCATATGGGATAAATTGGAATAAGTTTATAAAATGCCATAGGCATGTAAAACACTAGGACGTCTTAAGTGATCACCCATCCCAGTACTACTCTAGCCTGAGCGTGCTTAAATATAGAGTTCTAATGGGATCCGATGCATTAACACTATGTTGTAGGCATATACATAAGACCACTAGGAAATCATTAAATGATGTCTATAATTAAAAAGTGAAGATGGCATTAGATTCCATTCCCCATAAAAAGGGTGAATATCATGGCTTATCAAAACCACAGGCTTAAAATGGTGATTCAGTGGAAGCGGTGGATGGCCACTGAGATCCATCTGGATCATTCCTCCCCCCTTAGGAAGCAATGGTCCCCATTGTGTCAAGTTCCCTTGGGAGATGGGGAGACTTCTGCTAAATCTAAAGCTTGCTAAGTTGCTTTCCTTGCTGAAGAAGTTGTCATGCTTAGCTTGTTGAAGGATGTCATGAATCTGTTGCTGGAGGAGTTGGATCCATTCAACCAATATATCTGCATGATCTACCTAAGTGTGGGCCAAATCTGTCGGTGAAGATACAACATGAAGAGTATGAAGGGTTCTATTATAACCTTGCTTGACTGGGAAGTGTGGAGGCACCCTCGTAGGTGCAACAAGAACATTGTGTTACTCGTCTACAATCTTATCGATCTACTTCTCCTAGATAGAAAGGTCTTGGTTTAAGGATGTAGTGGTTCCAGTGTCCTTCTATTCACCTTTTGATCAGATTTTGAAGAGGCTAAACTTTGCATTATGAGTGATTACTTTGTGGCATTGTTTTGGTGGGACAATAGTCGGAACTACCTATGGTATCCGGTATAGCTAACCCCCCATAGAAACAATGACACTACGGGGTCAAGACTCATAAAACACATGAAGCCTCCACACATATGGTTGGCCTAATAGAACATCACATAATTCCAATGGGGAAACATCACACAATACATCATCCTTGAATGGATTGATTTTGTATGATATGCGACACTGTTGGCTGACACAAAGATATTGACCTTGGCGAAGCCACCCGATGTTGTATGCCTATGGGTTTGGTGTTGTTAGAAAATCCAACTGCTTGACAACCTTTGTTGAGATGACATTCTGTTGTCTTCTGCTATCAACAATAAAATGCAGTGGGGTCCCCTTCACCCACATCTGTGAATGGAAGAGTCTCTCCCCCTCTTCAAGATCCTCTTCTAGTTGGATTGTTGCAGTTTCAATAGTAGCAGTGGGTTATGCATCAATGATCTATCTCTTTTTATTATTTTCTAAATCGGGGTCCAAGTCCGGGTTCAACTCTTTGTCTTTGAGCTCGGTCACCAATGACTATATTGAGTGACATTCATCATTATTGTGCCAAGGGATGTTTTGGAACTCACACCACTTTCCAGTTTCTTTCTTAGACTTATCATTACCCTTCTTTGTGTGCATCTGGGACTGGCTCTCTTGAGGTTGGCCTTCCTTGCTCTATCCATGCTTCTCCCACTTACTCAGCTACTTGAATTTTTGCTCAATTTTTACTGCATATCGATAAGAAACTCCCAATGAGGAGATGTCCAAGAAATCCATCTATGTTTGGATGTACCCGTGTAGACCACTGCGGTACTTCAAAAATAGGTGTCGCTCAGATTCTTTGATACCCAACTTTGAGCGCAAGGTATGAAAGATGTTGGTGTACTCTGCCACCATTTGGTCTCTTTTCGGACACAAAGTTTTACATCTCATCTATTGGTCATCATAGTTTCCGACAGGGTAGATTAGGTATCTACAAAGGCCACCCAAGTGGGTTCTCTCCCAAATAGTGTAGATTCATCTACGGTGTCCCTCTCCCAATAACCTTCCCACTAATATCTAACATGGGGAAGGGATTTAAGGAGCACGGAGGTGATATTTTCACTATCAATTTTTTTTGGACAGAGTAATAACCTTCCAACAGATTCAACCATTTTTCTAAAGCATTTACATATATCTAGCCTTCAAATAAAGGGATATAAAAAATGACTTGTACCTTGAAGGGCGTCACACCTGCAAAATTGTTGCTTGTCGAATATGCCTCAACTGTCATCATCAATAGCCTTCGAAGGATCTGAGAAACGTTGTCCATCATCTTCTTCCTTTGTTGCATGAAGGATTCCTTAAGTAATGTCTTGAAAGGATATCATACTCTATCATCTCTCTTTTATTCCTCCATGGGAGGTCACTTGGGCTATAAACAATGGTTTTCCTCAAGAAAAAATAGCTCAAGACCCAAATATCTATACCCTAACCTCGTCAGGGACCTACTCTGAGAAATGACAAGGAGCATACTGCTCTGATACCATTGATAGATATTATTTTGAGAACAACATGAAGACAAAGATATAACCAAGATATAACAATGAAGTACACAAAAATATAGAAGAGAACACATAAATAAAATGAAACCCAACTTCTAGTACTGAATAAGATAGAAAAACATTGTAGAACAAAAACTGGAAAGATGGGGTAGCTTGTCTCTAAAAAGAAAGAGATGTTGGCTATGCTTTATTCACAAGAAGCTTTACATAACACTCCATTGCATGCTTAAAGGGCCTCCTTCACCTCAATTATATATGAGAGAGTGAGAGGAGAAAAATTCCTATGATGCATGTGGGATAAATTGGTTTAAGTTTATAAAATTCCATAGGCATGTAAAACACTAGGACTTCCCAGGTGATCACCCATCCCAGTACTAATTTATCTTGAGCGCGTTTAAATACGAAGTTCTAATGGGATCCAGTGCATTAACGCTATATTGTAGGCATGTACATAATACCACTAAGAAATCATTAAATGATGTTTGTAATTAACAAATGAAGATGAAATTACATTCCATTCCCCATAAAAAGGGTGAATATCATGGTTTATCAAAACCACAGGCTCAAAATGGTGATTTAGTGGAAGAGGTGGATGGCCAATAAGATCCATCTGAATCAATTGGAGTGTAGAATATGGTAAAAGGGGTGGAAATAATGTTAGACACCATAACCCCCAAAAACATAGTTTAATGCTCAAAATGACTCCAGAAGGTTTTGAACCCCAATTTTCCAAACTAGGACCTGCCACTAAAATGACCCTGCAAATTGATTCCTCCAATTTTTTCATCTTTGAAAGCATCAAGATAGATGAAAAATAATATAATAATCCAATCTATATGATACCTTCCCATTTAGGGATGGTTTTGGTCCCCAAAAGGTTTACTGAATCAGGTGAGGAAAGTTTTCCTCTACCTTCTTCCTGAATTACCACTTTACTTTACTTGGAAGTTGTCATTTCAACCCAATCTGTCAAAGGTCATGTTGACCCTATCTTGTAGTTTTCGACCACTTTATAAAAACCATATCCTATGCTAACTCTACTTGAGCATCTGGTGCTAACTCCTTTATGGAAGGTGAGACCTACTCCTCCTCTTGATCCAACATGGAAGGATCATAGAGTTATAGACTCTCCACATTCACATATGAGTAAATGTCCATGTATGGGTGTAGAATGAATTTGTAGGCATCATCTCCCACCCTTTCTAATATGTCAAAAGGACCATACCAAAAATCGTTTATCTTCTTACCAGGACCTTGTAGCCTTCCCTTATTCAACTATAACCATACTATGTCTCCGAGTCTAAATATTATCTCTATTCTTTGTTAGTCATGTCTAGCCTTGTAATTTTCTCGTGACTTCTTCAATGTCTCTTGTAATTGAAAATGGATATGCATGATATTCTCAATAATTTTTTCTTCCTTCAATGCATTTCATGTGACGTCCTCCCTCACTCATCCTTTCTATCCATATACAACATCTAAGGATGACAGTGGAAAATATCCAAAGTTGGTTTCAAAAGGTGACTTACTAGTAGAAGTGTGGATTGCTATGTTATAAGAGTGTTGTATATAGATCATATTTCCATCCCAGGTCTTTGGATGCTTCGGATTGTAACCCCTCAAAATTTTCACCAAAGCCATGTTGAATACTTCCATATGCCCACCTGTCTATGGATGGAATGATTTATACCTCTTCGACTTAGTGCCCATCTTCTCCCACAATGTAGTCCAAAATTTATAGAGAAATATGGTGTCCCTATCTGAGATGATGCTCCTTGATATCCAAAAATGCACCTATACATGTTCAAAGAACAAGTTTTTATAGGTCATGTAGGTATAGGTAAAGAATGGTATATACCTTGCTTCTTGTTGTTGGTATTGGTGGTACAACAAAGTTTAAATCATGTAATATTGTGTGATACATATTGTTGCATTCTAGGTTAATACACATACTTATGTAAGTTGGAAATTGTCTTCCTGACTCCAAAATGTCTTGCAACCTAGGAGGTTTGAGCCTATCTAATAAACCTTTAGGAACACATAGATTGTATAACTTGTAGAGTAAACCATTCTAGAAATGATAGTCATCATTTCCATCACCTTCTTCTATATGAATTTGTCCATGTAGCTACTGAAAAGCCTCATTGAAGTCCTCATATTCTATGTATGCTTCATTATATCAATCATGGGTAAAAGACTCCATGTGCATCGGAGTTCCCAAAGTTTTAATCTTTGATGTGGGTGGCCGTGAAATCATGTTTTCTATCTTATTTATGTTTCCCTTCTTATACTTGATGACTATATGAATTTTTTGTAAAAACCCCATCGACTTCAAATTCTTTGTTTATTACAGCTTACTCTAGGCCTACAAATATTGTGATGGTTGGTTATCTATGTGGATGATGGTCTCCTTTACCATCAGATAATGCTTCCAATTTTTTACAACTTGTACCAAGAAATATATCTCCTTGTCATAGGTAGGGTAGTTGAGAACCAACCCATGAAATACTTCAGAATGATAGCATATGGTCCTTCCTCCCTACATAAGTACTACTCCCATGGACTATCCACTTGCATCTATATCCACTTCAAAGGGATTCTGCAAGTTTAGTAGTGTGAGGATTGGTGCTTCAATGATATTTATTTTCATCTCATCAAAGGCCTTATATTGATTCTTGCCCCATTGGAAATGCTTACTGTTAGTTTTTATGGCGTGGTGTGGTGAAACTTCCACTGAAAATGAAGCTATTAACTTCCACGAGTATTTTTATGCCCCCCCAAAAATCCTAACTTATGTGACATTTGTAGGAACTATAAATTCCATCATGGCCTCCATCTTTTTGGGATCCATCTTGAGCTCCCTTTCACTAATCACATACCCAAAATACACCAAAATCTACTGAGAAAACTCACAATTCTTGATATTGGCTAGCAGATTCTTATTTTCCAGAGTCTCTAACACCTGCATAATCTGTGACATGTGCTCCTCCTAGTTATCACTATTAACTAGTAAATCATCCAAATAGACAATAACAAAAAAATCTAGGTAAGGGCATAAAACATCAGTCATTAGCCTCATAAATGTATATGGACCATTGCATAAACAAAATGGCATAACCAACCACTCATACAAACCTTTCCTTGTCTTGAAGGTAATGTTCCAGGTATCTTCTTCTTTGAATCATACCTAGTGATATCATGATTTCAAATCCAGCTTAGTGAAGTACTTGGCATGGTGCAACTAGTATAATAGATCATTGATCCTTGGTAGAGGGTACCAATTCTTCAGTGTAATCTTGTTCAATATTCCCTATAATTGATACACATTCTCCAAGTCCCATGCTTCTTGGGAACAATTATGATGTGTGAACCACAAGGTGAGGTACTTGGTTGAATCACATCCTTCTTCAACAAATGCTACAACTTCTTCTTTACTTCATTTTCTTTCAGAATGGACAGTCTATACATCCCAACATTCAACAAGGAGGAGTCTGGCAATAATTGGATTTCATGCTCCACTTATCGCTTAGGTGGTATCCCTTTAGGATCCTAGAACATTCCTATGTATGCTTGTAGAAACTCCTCTAAATGATGTTTATGTTATTTAGTACACCCTTCTAGGGATGTCTTCACTCTCATTGACTCATCATAAACTTCTTAGCTTATTTGTCACTTACTAGTGAGATATTTGACTTTCCTTGATGTGTGTTGATTACGTTAGAATTCCCATCCTTGACCATTTGGTACTATATGGATCTTCGTATGAGATTGAATCCCTCATATACATGTATGGGATTTGAAACAATACTCCATATACATCGAGGGGTACTAATTCCAATTCCATTTCATCAATAAAATCAACACATACAACAAATTTAATCTTACACTGTTTTGTTACCTTTGTCTTTGCATCCTTGTTTACCCAACCCAATGGATAGGGGATATGATGATCATGAACCTCCAATACAAGCTTGTTGACTAGATCCGTTTCTATGAGATTATCATGTGAACTAGATTTGAACATAGCGTCTATATTGGTCTTCTTGAATTTTATCTTGATGTTGAAGAACTTGGTCATCTCCTTCTCTTCGTCATGATGAAGGATACTCAGATTCACCTCCTTCTACATAGATTTGAAAATATTATTTTCATCCACAACCAAGCTACTTTCAACCTAATTTCTTGAATTTGTGGCCAAAAGGTTATTTTTCTTTCTTTCCTTTATGTAGTTGTTTGGGTTAATCTCTGGATGTAGTTTTCAACATTGTTCCTCAGTGTGGCCATCAATGTTGCAATGATTGCAATGGTTTTTTTTATGTTTTCACTGATGTGTAGTGGATATAGTATTCTTATATTCCCCCCCTTTCCACTTCTTCCCCTCATTGTAAGCTTCCTAGTTCAATTTATTCTTCGAACCACTTGATTTCCCTTTCGTTTAGCCTATGTTTTCCAAGTGTTGTGCCTATACACACACCTCATCCATTATCCTTGGCTTGAATATCATCACCTTCTTTCATAGATGAGTGTGTATTCCCCCTAGATACTTTATGAGTACATCTAGGTTCTTGGAAGATATACTTAGCAAGATGGCCATATTTTTGAATTCAATGGTGTACTCATGTCTACCATGAATAAAAATGTAGGCCTAATTTCTACCATGAATTACTCATGGGAAATCTGGCAATCTCCTGTTTGAACACAAAATTGAAGGCAGTTTCTTCTTCCATCCATCGCTAAGGAGTTTGGCAGCTGTCGAAGCAAATTCTTAAGAGCCAAAGATAAGCTCAGTTACCAAGTGCGTGTGCATGCTTAGTATGAGATGACACCCTTATGAGCCAAAAATTTTCCACGATGTATATGATGAGAGTTACAGGTGTGATTCGAAAGCCAGATGTTGGTTTTCCTCAAGTTCTTGAAGTTGCCAGCGAACCAAGAAACGAAAATCGTACTCAAAGTTTGTATGTCCTTCTTGATGGTATTAAGCATAAGAGAGGTTTTGTATCTGTCTCTATATGAGAGCACTGCCATCGGATTCACATGAGAAAGAATGAGAGCACGAGATCTCTAAAAACGTCGAGATTGGTTTGCATACACAGTTCAGAATTACATTTTGTAATAAAGAAGTTGTAGGCACCAGAACTGGAGCAAATTTCAAACCCCATGTGCAGATGCCGGAATGATTTCACAGCTGTCAAAATTACGACTCCAGGTGCCATCGCCAATGAAAGAAAAAGCAAGGATCAAGCAAGTGTCGAGTTGTCAAACCAAGCATGCATAATGCTATTTCAAACATTCAATTCAAAATCGAATGACAACAGAGCGCTTACAAGTGTCGAGCTGGGTTTCTAGGTGTCAAAGAAAGTTATCATGCATTGATTTTCAAATACAGCAGTTATTGATGAGGAGTTTCATCCAAAGTTATCTAATTTTGGTCTCGTCATACTTGGTCTAGTTGGAGATAAGAAACATGTCTCTACGAGAGTAATGGGAGCATGTGGTTATTGTGCTCCAGATTATGCCATGACAGGAAGAAAGGCCATCGATGAATCTAAGAATGGTGGAGAGCAGAATCTTGTGGTTTGGGTACGACCCCTGTTCAAGGAAGTTTCCTAAAAATAACTAACCCTTTGCTACAGGGTCGTTACCCAATGCGTGTCTTGTATCAAGCTCTTGTTGTTGCTATTACTGCAAATGTGCCTCCAGGAACTAGCTGCTACTCGTTCTCTTATTGGTGACATCGTGATTGCTCTGTCTTACTTAGCTTCTCAAACATGTGAGACTAGATACCTCCTCGGGTATATTGAAGGAAGGTTCTATTGCCAATAGACTAGTTAAGAAGCCAAAGATCGCTGAGATCATTCCACCTTGCACAAATTTTGACAAGTCGGCACGTCTTCAAAGGGATCGATATGAAAATATCAACTTAATGTCAAAGTAAACATGTTAGTTGAGTAATGAATAGACAATTCCAAAGCATTGTTGGAAATTAGAAAACCAGAACAGGGTGGATGGCAACAATGCATGATTGGTCAAAGACAGTAGCAGATCCCAGGGCATAAAATCAGCATTCTCAGGCATACAACTGGTAGCTTGAATTTATAAAAACAGATGGCAGGGCATGTAGTTAACATCAAGGTTGAAAGGCATATTTTTGGGCTTGATATCAGCAGAGGATAAAGTTTGATTCTATCTACTTTTGCAGCGGAAACACAGGTGGCTCCTTGACTCCAAATCTAAGCAGAAGAGAGCTGGCAATATTTTCAGCATCCGAGACTTTCAAGACAAAGTTCTTGTTTTGAAAATTAACATATATGTCTGGCAGAAAATCATCCAAAGGAAGTAATGATGAAACCCCAACTAAATTAAGCAGTTAAATTGCATGTTTTTAAGGATTTTATCATTGTTTGAAAACAATTGAAGGAGATTCATTCCAGTTGATGTGGCAGAGTATCCTTGTTTTGAGGTATCCTTTCAAATGTAATTGGCAGTCAAGAAACCAGATCAGCCAGAACAAAGGAAGCAGATCCAGGATTTGAGGTAATGGTTGAGGAAGATCATGGAGTAGATGGCAGCTCGACCAGTGGAAATTTAACTTCACTCATGACAAATGGTAGAGATTTCCTATATTTCAGGCAGCGGTTAGAGCACCGATCCTCCAGCTGGCAGCAAATCTCCAACAACCTCAAGCATTCTACTAATTCTGCATTTATTTGTTTTAATGTTGTTAGAGTCTATTCGCCAACAAATCTTAACAACCTCAACCATTTGACTGATTCTGCATTTTTTTTTTTTTGATGTTGTTAGAGTCTATTCGCCAGCAAATCTTAACAACCTCTAGCATTCCATATGTTCAAGCAACATTTACCAAATTGAACTTTCCTTTGATTTGTTGTTTTGTTTGTTTTAGGAGACAGTTTACAGGTGTCGAGAGGATTGTAACTGCTTTTCTATATTCAGAAAGCAGAGATAGAGATGGAGTCTTGGCAAGGCTGAGGGAACTTTTGTATATATGCAGATGTAAAAGATGAAAGGAGGTTTTGACCTGTGTGAAGTTTTTCCCTTTGGCTGGACTGTGGGCCTTGCTACTCTAGGAGTTTTTTGTCTATGATTTTTGAATGACTAAACAATAATAGAGAAAATGATTTACATGATTCTTGTGTAGCAGCGTTGGTGGTGTGTTCCTTGTCTGTTTTTAGTTATCTTTATGTTATCATTCAAGCAATTTCATTTCTTATTATTGAAAGAGAGTAATGGAGAAGAATTTATGCATGCATACTCTTTGTCCAATTTTTCAATAATCTATATGTTATTCATCTAAAGCTTTACAAAGGAATTCTTAACTACTCCTCTGTTCGGTGGATCTCTCCCTTTTCACCTTATTCATAGGCACTAAATCTAAGACGATCCAACAATTGTTACTATATTTCACTGTGGAGACATTTACCTCTAGATATGATTTGATCATTATCTTATAAACAGACCCCATAACCCAGTGGTGATCTAAGAAACTCATCAACCACATCCTCATCTAAATATCTCAAAAACCCCAACCCCATACTTTCATAGCTAGCCTAACATCCATCCCATACAAACCAAGTTAAATCGAAGAGAGAGCCCTCTCTGAGTCTTGGAGGGCTAGATCCAAGACTCCAAGTGGTTTGAGGTTGCCTCTGTGACTGCCTCTGCAGCCTTGGGCAAATTACAGAGTGTTAACATTTTGGCGACTCCGCTGGGGAGAGAGATTTCAAGTTCTCCAGGAAAATATATCAAGTTCATATTTGACTTCTGATGGTGAACAGAAGCCAAACACAGGAAGGTTGTACCATTCACCTGGCGAATCCATTATTCAAGATCCCAAGCTTCAAAGTTCACAAGCGACTTCACTGCCGAAGAATCCATATTTCAAAGCCTTGATGATGCTTCAAGATGACAGGGTATATGGTAAATCTTCTATCTCCTGAAGATTTAATAGAATTCAGGAATAAGCTAGCAGAATTTCACATTGACGAAGACTTTTTAACAATTGTGTTTCGTATTTTGGACTCGAGCAAATTTTCTCCTAAAAGTAAAATTTGTTTTCTTGAGCTAGTTGTTGAAAAGTTCGAAAATGATATTGAACTTTTGGATTCTCAAATTCAGTCATATAATCTCCGAGATCTCAAAGAATTCTTGGAAAATCTTCCTTCTCCAAAGCAAGAGGAAATTGTACTACCTATTGATTGGCATATTGATGATGATTATGTTTTCCAATATAAGGCTGAAGTTGTAGATGTAGGGTTTAATTTTGAAAAATAAATTGATCAACTAGTCATAGAATATCTAGGAATGAATATCATGCATCATGCTTTAATTGATCCTATAGAATATTACATGGAGGTTCATGTTAGCTTGAGTTTTCAAACATGTATTCTCTATAACAACCAAATATGTCACCAGTTTCCAGTACATATTTCAGTTTCAATTTTAATCAAGCACGATAAGGAAACCCAATCATGGGATCAACTGCTGGGTTGGCTTCATTGGCACTTTTTCATTACCTGATTGAAGCAGTAACTGTTAGCAAAGTAGGGTAGGTAGGAAAGTGCCAATAAGATCAACAGGATGAGCACCTTTTATTTTTCGTCTCTTCATGTTTTCATTTTCAGTTTACAGTTTGGGGGCAACCAAATGATCAGCTGGTCTACGAAATTCAGAGTTCTATGGATTCTAGACATTTCCTTCGGAGCTATATTCCCCAGATGGAGCCTATGTTAGAACCCTATATAATAGGGGAATCACTATTCTGACTAATATCTATCTATTTTAGGCATTAAGATTTTGCTCATGACGGATAGTGAAGGCAACAGAAAGTGCTCGACTTTGACCAAGCATAAGCCAAGAACCTTGCACGCAAACTTCAAAGCATGTTAAAATGCCGGTGCATTTTGGGAAAGAAATTATGAATAGTTGGTTTGGATGGCAAAAAGAAATACATGGATAAGTTTTTGGTTTTCTTTTTAACCTGAAATTTGAATTTATTAGTCTAATTTGACCTTTTTAAGTCAAAATTGGTTCTCGACCTTATCACAGGTTTTTGGTTTGGTTTTCTTAAAGTTTTGATTAAAAAAGTATGTTGGCCCAAGGCCAAGCTCAACATCGAGAGTTGTTATTTATATCTGAAGCCACACATCTCACCAAAGAAAAAAACATCCAAGCCAGTGCCAAAGCACCAGCACCAAACTCAAGTGGTAGCCTTCGGCTCACATCATCGAGTATATGATGCAAACATTCACATATATAAACACTTATAAATTCCTTCTCCTTGTGAATGTGGCATATTACCCACAGAAGTCAAAAAAATAAAATAAAAGAGAAGGTCTGATTTCTACTATGAATTCCTCATGGGACATCTGGCAATCTCTTGTTTGAACACAAAATTGAAAGCAGTTTCTTCTTCCATCCATCGCTAAGGAGTTTGGCAGTTGTCGAAGCAAATTATTAGGAGCCAAAGATAAGCTCAGTTACCAAGTGCACGTGCATGCTTAGTATCAGATGAAACAGTTAAGAACCTAAGGTAGCTAGAGAGGTAGTGGGGGTCCCAGAGGGCCCATAGTGATAATAGTGGAAGTCATTCAATGTAAGGTGGACTAGGTCCACTATATTATTAAATAAGGCCCACTATGGTAGTTAGATATAATAAATGTAAGAGGACTTCTTAGAAGGTTCTACTTCTAGAAGAT
>ML782288.1:220623-241953 GCA_009831015.1 Picea engelmannii
CTTCTTAGAAGGTTCTACTTCTAGAAGATTCCTCCTACATTTATTATATCTAACTACCATAGTGGGCCTTATTTAATAATATAGTGGACCTAGTCCACCTTACATTGAATGACTTCCACTATTATCACTATGGGCCCTCTGGGACCCCCACTACCTCTCTAGCTACCTTACAGAAACCCTTATGAGCCAAAATTCTGCCACAATGTATATGATGAGAGTTATAGGTGTGAGTCAAAAGCCAAATGTTGGTTTTCCTCAAGTTCTTGAAGTTGCTAGCAAACCAAGAAATGAAAATCGTACTCAAAGTTTGTATGTCCTTCTTGATGGTATTAAGCATAAGAGAGGTTTTGTATCTGTCTCTATATGAGAGCACTGTCATCAGATTCACGTGGGAAAGAATGAGAGCATGAGGTCCCTCAAAACATCGAGACTGGTTTGCATTCACAATTCAGAATTACATTTCGTAATAAAGAAGTTGCAGGCGCCAGAATTGGAGAAAATTTCAAACCCCATGCGCAAATGTCAGAATGATTTCACAGCTGTCAAAATTATGACTCCAGGTGCCATCGCCAACGAAAGGAAAAGTAGGGATCAAGCAAGTGCCGAGTTGTCAAACAAAGCATGCATAATGCTAGTTCAAACATTCAATTCAAAATCGAATGACAACAGAGAACTTACAAGTGTCGAGCTGGGTTTCTAGGTGTTAAAGCAAGTTATCATGCATTGATTTGCAAATCCACCAGTTATTGATGAGGATTTTCATCCAAAGTTATCTGATTTTGGTCTCGTCATACTTGGTCTAGTTGGAGATAAGAAACATGTCTCTATGAGAGTAATGGGAGCATGTGGTTATTGTGCTCCAGATTATTCCATGACAGGAAGAAAGGCCATCGATGAATCTAAGAATGGTGGAGAGCACAATCTTGTAGTTTGGGTACGACCCCTGTTCAAGGAAGTTTCCTAAAAATAACTAACCCTTTGCTACAGGGTCGTTACCCAATGCATGGCTTGTATCAAGCTCTTGTTGTTGCTATTACTACAAATGTGCCACCAGGAACTAGCTTCTACTCGTTCTCTTATTGGTGACATTGTGACTACTCTGTCTTAATTAGCTTCTCAAACATATGAGACTAGATGCCTCCTTGGGTATATTGAAGGAAGGTTCTATTGCCAATAGACCGGTTAAGAAGCCAAAGATCACTGAGATCATTCCACCTTGCACAGATTTTGACAAGTCGACACGTCTTCAAAGGGATCAATATGAAAATGTCAGCTTAATGTCAAAGGAAACATGTTAGTTGAGTAATGAATAGACAATTCCAAAGCATTGATGGAAATTAGAAAACTAGAATAGGGTGGATGGAAACAATGCATGATTGGTCAAAGACAGTAGCAGATCCGAGGGCATAAAATCAGCATTCTCAGGCATACAACTGGTAGCTTGAATTTATAAAAACAGATGGCAGGGCATGTAGTTAACATCAAGGTTAAAAGGCATATTTTTGGGCTTGATATTAGCAGAGGATAAAGTTTGATTCTAGCTACTTTTATAGCAGAAACAAAGGTGGCTCCTTGACTCCAAATCTGATCAAAAGAGAGATGAAAGGAGGTTTGGATGGAAAAAAGCAATACATGGATAAATTTTTGGTTTTATTTTTAACCTTAAGTTTGAATTTATTATTCTAATTTGACCTTTTTAAGTCAAAATTGGTTCTCGGCCTTATCACAGGTTTTTGGTTTGGTTTTCTTAAAGTTTTGATTAAAAACATGTGTTGGCCCAAGGCCAAGCTCAACACCAAGAGTTGTTCTTTATATCTGGAGCCACACATCTCACCAAAGCAAACAACATCCAAGCCAACGCCAAAGCACCAACACCAAACTCAAGTGGTAGCCTTTGGCTCACATCATCAAGTATATGATGCAAACATTCACATATATAAACGCTTATAAACTCCTTCTCCTTGTGAATGTGGCATATTTCCCATAGAAGTCAAAAAAATAAAATAAAAGTGCAGGACTGATTTCTACCATGAATTCCTCATGGGACATCTGGCAATCTCATGTTTGAACACAAAATTGAAGGCAGTTTCTTCTTCCATCCATTGCTAAGGAGTTTGGCAGTTGTCGAAGCAAATTCTTAGGAGCCAAAGATAAGCTCAATTACCAAGTGCACGTGCATGCTTAGTATGAGATGAAACCCTTATGAGCCAAAATTTTGCAACGATGTATATGATGAGAGTTATAGGTGTGAGTCGAAATCCAGATGTTGGTTTTCCTCAAGTTCTTGAAGTTGCCAGCAAACCAAGAAATGAAAATTGTACTCAAAGTTTGTATGTCCTTCTTGATGGTATTAAGAAAACGAGAGGTTTTGTATCTGTCTCTATATGAGAGCACTGTCATCGGATTCACATGAGAAAGAATGAGAGTACGAGGTCTCTCAAAACGTCGATACTGGTTTGCATATATAGTTCAGAATTACATTTCTTAATAAAGAAGTTGTAGGTGCCAAAACTGGAGCAAATTTCAAACCCCATGCACAGATGTCGGAATGATTTCACAGCTGTCAAAATTACGACTCTAGGTTCCATCGCCAATGAAAGGAAAAGTAGGGATCAAGCAAGTGTTGAGTTGTCAAACCAAGCATGCATAATGCTAGTTCAAGCATTCAATTCAAAATCGAATGACAATAGAGCGCTTACAAGTGTCGCGCTGGGTTTCTAGGTGTGAAAGCAAGTTATCACACATTGATTAGCAAATCCAATAGTTATTGATGAGGAGTTTTATCCAAAGTTATCAGATTTTGGTCTCGTCAAACTTGGTCAAGTTGGAGATAAGAAACATGTCTCTATGAGAGTAATGGGAGCATGTGGTTATTGTTCTCTAGATTATGCCATGACAGGAAGAAAGGCCATCGATGAATCTAAGAATGGTGGAGAGCACAATCTTGTGGTTTGGGTATGACCCCTGTTCAAGGAAGTTTCCTAAAAATAACTAACCCTTTGCTACAGGGTCGTTACCTAATGTGTGGCTTGTATCAAGCTCTTGTTGTTGCTATTACTGCAAATGTGCCTCCAGGAACTAGCTGCTACTCGTTCTCTTATTGGTGACGTTGTGACAACTCTGTCTTACTTAGCTTCTCAAACATATGAGACTGGATGCCTCCTCAGGTATATTGAAGGAAGTTTCTATTGCCAATAGACTGGTTAAGAAGCCAAAGATCACTGAGATCATTCCACCTTGCACAGATTTTGACAAGTCGGCACATCTTCAAAGGGATCGATGTGAAAATATCAGCTTAATGTCAAAGTAAACATGTTAGTTGAGTAATGAATAGACAATTCCAAAGCATTGTTGGAAATTAGAAAACCAGAACAGGGCGGATGGAAACAATGCATGATTGGTCAAAGACAGTAGCAGATCCCAGGGCATAAAATCAACATTCTCAGGCATACAACTGGCATCTTGAATTTATAAAAACAGATGGCAGGGCATGTAGTTAACATCAAGGTTAAAAGGCAGATTTTTGGGCTTGATATCAGTAGAGGATAAAGTTTGATTCTAGCTACTTTTACAGCAGAAACACAAGTGGCTCCTTGACTCGAAATCTAAGCAGAAGAGAGCTGGCAGTATTTTCATCATCCGAGACTTTCAAGACAAAGTTCTTTTTTTGAAAATTAACATATATGTCTGGCAGAAAATCATCCAAAGGAAGTAATGATGAAACCCCAACTAAATTAAGTAGTTAAATTGCAAGTTTTTAAGGATTTTATCACTGTTTGAAAACAATTGAAAGAGATTCCTTCCAGTTGATGTGGCAGAGTATCCTTGTTTTGAGGTATCCTTTCGAATGTAACTAGCAGTCAAGACACGAGCTCAGCCAGAACAAATGAAGCAGATCCATGATTCGAGGCAATGGTTGAGGAAGATCATGGAGCAGATGGCAGCTCGACCAGTGGCAATTTATCTTCACTAATGACAAATGGCAGATATTTCCTATATTTTAGGCAGTGGTTAGAGCACCGATCCTCCAACTGGAAACAAATCTCCAACAACCTCAAGCATTCGATTGATTATGCATTTATTTGTTTTGATGTTGTTAGAGTCTATTCGCTAGCAAATCTTAACAACCTCAAGCATTCGACTGATTCTACATTTATTTGTTTTGATGCTATTAGAGTCTATTTGCCAGCAAATCTTAACAACCTCCAACGTTCCAGATGTTCAAGCAGCAGTTACGAAATTGAACTTTCCTTTGATTTGTTGTTTTGTTTGTTTTAGGAGACAGTTTACAGGTGTCGAGAGGTTGTAACTGCTTTTCTATTTTCAGAAAGCAGAGATAGAGCTGGAGTCTTGACAAGGTTGAGGGAATTTTTGTATATATGCAGATGTAAAAGATGAAAGGAGGTTTCGACCTGTGTGAAGTTTTTCCCTTTTGGCTGGACTGTGGGCCTTGCTACTCCAGGATGTTTTTGTCTGTAATTTTTGAATGACTAAATAGTAATAGAGAAAATGATTTACAAGATTCTTGTGTAGCAGCGTTGGTGGTGTGTTCCTTGTCTGTTTTTAGTTAGCTTTTTGTTATCATTCAAGCAATTTCATTTCTTATTATTGAAAGAGAGCAATGGATAAGAATTTATGCATGCATACTCTTTGTCCAATTTTTCAATAATCTATATGTTATTCATCTGAATATTTACAAAGGAATTCTTAACTTCTCCTCTGTTCAGTGGATCTCTCCCTTTTAACCTTATTCATAGGCACTAAATCTAAGAAGATCCAACAATTGTTACTATCTTTCCCTGTGGAGACACTTACCTCTAGATCTGATTTGATCATTATCTTATAAACATACCCCATAGCCCAATGGTGATCTGAGAAACTCGTCAACCACATCCTCATATAAATATCTCAAAAACCCCAACCCCATACTTTCATAGATAGCCTAACATCCATCCCATACAAACCAAGTTAAATCGAAGAGAGAGCCCTCTCTGAGTCTTGGAGGGCTAGATCCAAGACTCCAAGTGGTTTGAGGTTTCCTATGTGACTGCCTCCGCAGCCTTGGGAAAATTACAGAGCGTTAACACCTACAACTTCCCACATATAACCAAAATAAAAACCTACCCTTATACCAATATGATTTGTAAATTGTCAGGGATATTCCACTGGAATAGTATGTGACAATATGTAGGTTAAATTCCTTTAGATTCTAGAATATTTAGTTATTGATTTTGTGCTTATACATGAAATAGATAAAATGTAGAAAATAGAGAACAGTAAAATAAAATCACACAACATCCAAAACATAACATAAATATTTCCTCTAGGAAACCCTTACAAGAAAAAACCCAACAAGAAGGTGATGTTGTTTTACTCTCTTTTCTCTAGTATGGAAATAATGCAAGTACAAAAGAGAAGGTGCTCTCTATGGAGTTTCCTAAGACTTGTGGCATCTTGGGATGCTACAGAAAATTAACTCCCTCTATGATTTTATCTTATTATACACTCCCAACTGCTCTCCGTAGTAATGGAACAATATACAACAACATATAATGGAACCCCTTGTCCTGCTAGTGGCCCAATATTTAACATAGCTCGATAGCCATCTGGGGGTAGGTTTTTGAATTACTCAACCCTCAATTGTGTTAGATTTCTTAACATTTTAGAATATTCTTGAAATTCCTCACATGGATAGCCCCATATGCATGAGTAATGGGGGATAATGTGCCATCCTCTCGTACCATGGTGGTCAACACAATAGGTCAACTTGCGGGAGACATAACTTTTTCATACAAAATCTGATTGACACATGCTTTGCATAGTTGGAAAGGTATCATAGTGTAGAAAAATTTCAAGGGGTGGCACAAGTTCCAGACACTAGAAACCAAAAATAAATCCATTTAATTCCTCAACATAGCTGTGAAAGGTTCCATACCCTAATTTTCTAAACTGAGACCTGCCACTAAAATGACACTGCAAGCCGATTCCTCCAATTTTTTCCACTATGAAAGAATTGAGATAGACACAAAATAATATAATGATCTAATATGGATAAATTGGGTAGAGGATACTTGATTGGAGTCAAATTATTTTTTAGGGTTTTGTGATTAAAAACAAGTCTCATTTCCCCCCCTCTTCTGTTCAGAATGCTTGTTTATATAGAATCCTCGACAAGCCCAAGAAATTTTGGATGGTTCTATCTGTGCTTTTCTTTAATACATCCTAGATCTCTTTCTAAAAAATATTTACTTTAGAAAAAATCGTGAGGGCTATAGAATCCTTCTGTGGAGAAATGTGGACCAAAGGATTGTGTTGCGCCTCTTTCATCACCTTAGTGAGAAAAATAGAGGTTCTTGCAAGCTTAGTTGGGTTTGCTAAGCAGGACAGCTGTAAGGAAAAGGGTTATATAAAGAAATATAAAAGAACAACTAAGAAATAAACTAAGAAATAAAACAACAACTAAATTAATAAGCATAGGGACATAAGGACAAAAGAAACAATTAGACCCATGTCACCAATGATAAGGATGATATTAGTGAAAGAAAACACCGAGAAGAAAGAGGAATATGAATCCCTTCTTCCTTCAAGGGAAGGCTCTTGGACCCCCACAAATAAGCTCTTCTTACAACTTTGAAAATGAAAATGAAAATGGTGAAATAATTATTTGCTAATCCCCTCAAGGGGTGAGATGGATTGCCCAATGCAATGATGCAAGTATACTCTTGGTAAGGATAGATGATTCCTGAAAAGAATAATGGCAGAAGAACTTTGCTATGAATTCCTTGAAAAATGAAGTGTATCCATGGTATTTTTATAGCATTCCTTTGAGGTATTATCCAACTAGTTTGAAGTGTGTAAAGAGGCTAATTAGGGCTTTTCTAGGTCTTTGACCAGCCACCCAGTCAAATCCAGTCCAGATTTGAGTGTCAAATCAACTTGGAAGATGAACTAGAAGTGGGTGGGAGTCCGACCACTCTCATAAATGCACTGTTTCTCAGGTGCGTGGATTTTTGTGACAATAGTCGCGCATCATGCGCATGTGCGTGAATCTTATGTTTCGGTTTTGCACATGTGCGCGCGTGCCTTATGTCTTCATAGTGCCCTTTAAGTTTTGCACTAGTTGTATAGTTTTTGACCCTTTGGGAATGATTTTGTGATATTTTTGGTCCATGGGTGAGCTCATAACTGTTTGACGATGTTGAATTCTTGTAACCATTTGTGGACAAAATTTCAGTGATAACATATTCCCCCTGATGGATGAGGTTAGGAGCATACGTATAGCCGAAATCCATCAATGTTTCTTCTACTGAGAATGTTTTTGTAAGAGAGAGTGATAGTGGGATTGCCAAGAGTTACCTATTGGAGGGAGAAGGGAACCTGTAGAACCCGACCTTCCATAAGGTGTGTAAAAATAAACTATGTACAAATGAGGCGGGCATGCCCCATGCTCATGTCGTGTAACTCAAAAGAGGAATGATGTGTTGATTTAGACAACTGCATCGCCCTCAGGGGCGGTCGTGAGAAAGGTAGAAGACAATTATGTGGAGGAACATACTCTGAATGATAGGAAGTGATATTTGTAAGAAATATCACAGATCTTGTAGGCATTGATAGCCCAGCCCAGTTCGGAGGTCTTCGACAAATATAAGAAATAACTGCAATAGTCGCACAGTAAGACCCACCATAACATGAGAAAGTGTTGAAGTTGAATGTTACAGGGGTCAACGACATCATGGAGCAATTGTGGTTCTCTCTGTGCCATCTGAGATCTCTCATTGTATAGGTAATGAGAATCAAGATACTGTCGCCCTTGTAGAAAACCGTGTTGATGTCGACAAAAGGGGGACGTGAATCCCAGAAGAAAAGGGCTTCGTGAAATCTATGAGGTGAGGTTAGGAATTGGAGGAGGTACATGGTCAAATTCAAGATGTATGGAGACTCAAGACTACCCTTGGTTGGGGGTATATGTGAAGTATAAGTGGCCGCAACCATTCAACTAAGTTGAGTGTCAGGGGGACAACAAGATGTGGGATAAGTTGTGCCAGAGGCAGGACAAAGTGAACAAACTCAGAGGGCAGAGGTAAGTGGCCTATGGGATACTCAGAGGATATGTATGATGTCAATAATGGTAGATGATAAGGAGTGCCCCAACCAAGGGAGACATGGGTTGCGTTTGCCAAAAAAGGGAAGAAGGTCACCAAAGGTGATGACAAAAAAGGTAATGTAAATGATGGAAACAAAAGGCATTTGTACAATAAATAAATAATATGGGATGAGTGTAAAAATATAGAAATGGGTTCCCCAATAGAATATGGTTGGCCCGGGTAGGGCACAATTTGCTTGGAGAACTAGTGGAGGGTGGGGGCCCCATGGGTGGGTTTCTGTATGAGATAGGTGAAATGAAGGGAAATTTGCAGATGGGAAAACTAATTGTGGATGAAATGGAGGGTTCATGATACTGCGGAGGTGTAGTAAAAAATAGGACCTTGAAGAGATCATTTGGGAGTTCGGTGGGAAAGATAGCAAAATGAGGAGAATGAGTATGTGGTTGATTCACGACAGAATGTAAGACTATCGGGACTCCCATCCCTAAAGGTTTGAAAAATAGCATGAGTGTCAATGTGCAAAAGGGTGCTATGAAGGGGACAACTCATGTGGGGGAGAGTGCTACCGGATGACAGTATCGAATATGCAGATAGAGGTGTTGGTACTGCAGAGCCAGAGATGTGGATCCTAGAGGTGAATGTCAGAGGATGTGACTGGAGATGCAAGTGAGATTCAGAGGGAATGACTACATGCCAGTGCTGAGTATATACCTAAAGGGGTTGCATTGATGTATGATGACCAAGCACCTGCACACATGAAAACCAAATACTCGACATGAACAAGATCTAAAGAGAATCGAACATACGAGCATTTATTTGATAATTTTGAATATGCGCATGCGTACCTGGTGAAGGTATGAAAAAATGGCGTACCAGGGGCTCAGGATGAAAAGAGGCCAGGGGAATATCATGATGTATATGTCAGGATGTTGATCCCATGGCTGAAGACAGATCGGGGAATGGACACCCGAAGCTCCCGGAATGGTGAGTGGAAGTTTGGCGAAAAGGCCTATATATAGTTGTAGGGCCCACATTTCCACCTCATTTGTACTTGCTACTATAGTGACTGGTCGAGAAGTATTCAGAGGAGATTTGGAGATTATGGGAGGATGAGGCATCTGATCGAGAACCAACAAGCTTCAGGTTAGTAGTCTGATCATCCTGCATAGCAGTAGGGTTTCCATTTTTGGGCAGGGCCTATACAGAGGGCCATACAGGGGGTTTTATGGGTGTGGGCCCCCACGTGCACAGGTGATATAGAAGTATGTGTGTACAAGTGCACACCTACCCACCAGATAGGTGTGCATGGGGGTGCTTGTAAGGGGGTAAAAGGCGTGCATTATGTGCGCACCTGTTGGCTACACAACCATGCATGTGTGCGTGACTATGTATTGGACAGGCGCGCTTTGATGTGCACCTATGTTCGTGATAGGGGCGCATGAAGGTGCCCCTGTAGGCTGAGTAGGTGCGCACGTGTGTGTGCCTGTAGGATGGAAAGGCACGCCTATGGAGTGGATAGGCGCGCATACGTGCATGCCTGTGGAGTGAATAGGCGTGCATGTGTGTGCACCTATGGGTTAAATAGCCACACCTTGGAGGCAAGGTTGACAGGTGTAAAAATTATCTTTTTGATGTTGTTTATGGTCCATGTGGCTGACCTAGGACTATTTTATGTGGCTGCAGGCAATCTTTTTGCATGATGCTGGTTGGGTGGGGAGAGCGGGATTGGTCCCAACTGAGAGATGTCATGGCGATTGAGGATCCGGGGGTTTGTGCAACTTTGGTAGCCTGTGGGTTGCTGAAGTTATTTGAGTGCCCGTTGATATGGGCACAGGAGTATCTCCTATAGTTCCTTATCTGGATGTGGAGTCCAGACGTGCATTGTTTCATGGTGCGGGGAGAGAAGATTGCCTTCACTGCGATGGAAATATATTTTTTGACTGGGCTCCCGTTTTGGGGAACGCCCCTACTTGCGGAGCCGGTGTTACCTAGGGATGTGGCACTAGTGACAGTGGGTCAGAGGTTCTGTTCGGGGGTGAAATTTATGTCGGGCTCTGTCGTGAGCATTGGGGCAATGGATTCTCTAGCACATCGTTGTATAGCAGTGATGATTGTGAGAGTGTATGGGTCCCTTGCGACTCAACGGATTAGTGGTGGTTAGTTGTGTGTGATGGAGAGGGTATTGGTTGGTGAGCACTTCGCCTAGGGGTTTACACTGCATGCCAGGATGGTAGGGTAGCTGGACCATTGTCGGTCCACTGATACATGAGAGTTTGCCTTTGGGTCCATCCTAGTGGCCTGATTTTTGGAGAGGGTGCCTATGTTGCACCCTAGTATTTTATTGGGTGCTCCTGGGGCGTGAGAGTCGTGATTGAGGCGGTGGTCGACTATTTTTCTTTGCCACGGTGGTGGGAAGGGCGACCACTTATTCACAGCTGAGGTGATGCAGGTGTGGCGATAGATTCCGTAGGTGATATTGCAGTTCCCATATGCTGGTGTTGACTTCTCGGAGGATCTGGACATGGTGTTACCTCCAGAGGAGGTTTTTGACCATCGAGGTATATGTTTTTTGAGATAGCATGACATGTGTATTTGGTATAGATGTTGATACTATCTGTTGTTTTGTTTGTATGTGTAGATGTGGTACCTCGCGGGCACGAGGTTGAGTTGTTGAGGGTGTCATCTCACCAGGAGCCAGGGAGACAGCCACGGGGAGGGTCATGGGTAGGAGAGAGACATTGGCGTGAGGATGCCAAGGCGAAACCCGTTGAGCCTAAGAGAGCAGCGAGGAGACATCGGTTTGATGACCCAAGTGTCGAGCCATCATATGCTCCTCTGGTGGATGCTGGAGTAGATTTTGAGGACATTCGTCGCCGCCTAGAGGCAGTGCTACAGGGCGTGCCTGAGGGCATGTGGTTGCGTATCCAGGATGAGGGTATCCTGGAGCAGTGTGTGGGGGTTCTGCCACCGTGGTGGGTCGTGGTATGACGAGCAGCAGTAGCAGGTGCTTCTATGATCAGACGGTTACCTCCCGGTCAGGAGGGGATATTAGTGGGTGGGGGACCACCGCCCGAGAGAGGGGCAGGAGGTGGTTCTCCAGAGGCACCTTGAGTGGTGCTCTATGTGTTTTTGTATTTTTGTATATAGGTTGGTGAGCCCATTTTGTACCAAGGTGCTTCACTGGCCTGTGAATACTTGTATTTTTGTATGTGAACACTTGGATGGCACTATGGACCATCATATATATACATGAGTATACATTTTGAGATCTAGGTGATGTTTACATGTGTTTTGTTAATGTGTTCATGATGTCTAATCTATATATGTTGTGACAGGTTGTTGATATGTTTATGTATGTGTGGAGGTATCTTGATGTGATATATGCCAGTCTAACACAATGTTAGCTAAGTTATCTGTAATTTGATTCAATTGTCTCTAAATATGTGTAAATGTAATGGAATCAAAATGTTGAGATAAAAGTCTAACCTGCAGGTATTTGTGAAAGAGGCAAGGATCGCGGACGTGGTACACATTGTTGAGTTGGAGAATGACTAGTTGAGAGTCGAGAAGGATGCTAAGGTGATGAATACGATGATGCTGGGCATCGACGAGGAGGCCAATGAAGACAGTGTATTAGGCTTGGTTGTTGGTGGCTGAACCCAAACATATGCCACTCGAATGGATCATTTCATGTGAGGGGGTATAGAGGGCCCAAGCTACCGAAGCGAGATTTTGTGTCCAACGGCTGGCGTCGTCGGCGTAACTGATGTGGTAGGCTGGTGGAGGAAGCTTCTATCAATAGCACAAATGATAGTTTAGACGTGAGGGATGGAAAAAAAAGATTAAAAGCACTATAAAAGAAATAACCTAAAGTAGAACTGCTACATTTAGGCATAAAATTTCTTTAAGTATAACCCGTTGATGGGTTCTTTGAGAGAGAGGCCATCGAGAGAGGCCAGGATGTATGTGCCTTTGGTGAGGCAATGTTGGATAATGTATGGGCCATGCCATAGTGACTCAAATTTTCCATGACCAAAGGTATCGTGAGCGATATCATAAGCAAGGACGAGGTCGCCTTTGTGAAATGAGCAAAGGTTGACATGTCGATCAAAGGTGGCCTTGGATAATTTTTTAGTTGCCTCATTGTTCTGTAATAAAGATCGATGATCTTCATCCAAGGACTCTAAGTTCAGCAAGCGCTTCTCCATTGGAGCAGTGTCGGGTAATAGCTCAATTGTGGTGTGTAAGGTGTTAATTTCACACTCGATGGGCAGAGTGGCCTCAACCCCATGGACTAGATGAAGTGGTGTGAAACCAGTGGTTGTTTTCATAGCTGTACGGTAAGCCCATAGCATGGAAAATAACATACGATTCCAATTGGTCTTATGTTTGTTAACCGTGCACTGTAACATGGTGTTGAGGACCTTGTTAACTGCTTCAACCTGTCCATTATATTGAGGGTAATATGGTGAGGCAAAATCGTGGGAGAATCCTGATCAAGATGAGAGTTCGAAGAAAATATCATTCTCGATGTGTTTCTCGTGATCGGAAACAAATTGGAGTGGTACTCCAAAGTGGGATATGACATGGTTAAAGAAAAAACGTGCTGCGGTGTTAGCGGTATTGTAGAAGGTGAGCATAGCTTCCACCCATTTTGTGAAGTAATCGACTACGACAACAATGTATTTGTGGCCATTGCTAGAGGGGGGATTACAAGTCATGAAGTCAATGCCCCATTTACAAAAGGGGTTGACAGTAATGACTGGATGAAGGAGAGCAGGTGGTGCTCGTGCTTTGTTGGCGTAAAGATGACATTTCTTGCATCATCTCATGGAATGAATGCAATCTTGGAACAATGTAGGCCAAAAGTAACCTACTCAGATAATCTTCTGAGTAGTGGGCATTCCCGAAAGATGGCCCCCACATGTGCCACTATGGCAGTCATTCAAGACTATGTCGGCCTCGTCAATGGTTAGGCATCGGTGAAGAATGGTGTCGAATCCTCACCGGTATAAGATGGCTTCGATGAGGAGGTAGTGGGGGGCTTAGTGGTGAATATGATGACGATCATCTCAGGAAATGTGGTTACCGAACTTTTGAGTGCGGAGGTAGACGAGGAGGTCGCCGTACCAAGGATCATCCGAAGTGATGTAAAAGAGGTGTTCGTCGGGAAAGTTGGTATTGATGGGGGCACTGGTTGTGTTAGAGGGGAAGGCCATGACAAGTTCAGAGAGGAAGAGGGATTTCTTTCTCTTGGGTGTTGAGAATTCAAGATCATACTCCTGAAGGATAACAATCCATCGTGAAAATTTTCCATTAATTTTCCGACGACTGAGCAAGTATTGCATAGGGTTGGAATCTTCTACGACCTTAGTTGTGCGAAGTAGAATGTAATGATGCAGTTTCTGGACTGCGAGGACAACTGGAAGGGATAGTTTCTCTTCATGTTTATACTTCAGGGGTGGACCTGAGAGGTTTTTACTAACATAATAAATGACATGCTCACGATCGTCATCACCAATTTGAATGAGAACTCTTGCTACTGAGACGGCTGAGGCTGATATGTAGAGGATATAGTCGCGATTGTAGTTAGGTGCACTAATTAAAGGGGAATTGGAGAGTGCCATTTTAAGATCGTCAAATGACTTTTGGGCATGTTCATCCCAGTAAAATGGGATGTCGTGGCATAGTAAGAGAAGGAAACCGTGTGCGCGAGTGGCGTAGTCTGGGACAAATCGCCGTAGAAAGTTAACCTTTCCTTGGAGGCTCTGGAGTTGACGTAGATTCCGGGGAGGTGGAATTTCGGTGATAGCTTGGACTTTGAGGGGGTCCACGGTAATAATTATTTGGGAAATGATGAATCCGAGGAGGCGCCCTGCAGTGACACCGAATACGCACTTGAGGGGATTCAAGTGAATGTTGTACTGATGGCACCATTGGAAGATGATCCGTAAATCATCAAGATGTTGGGTGTGTTTCTTTGATCGAGACATGAGGTCGTCCAAGTATGCGAGGATGATATGAGTCAAATCATGAAAAATGTATGTCATAGCCCATTGGAAAGTTACGCCAACATTCTTTAGTCCAAATGACATGACACGATATGCAAAAGTTCCCCAAGGGGTAGTGAATGCAGTTTTGTACTGATCGACTGGGTGAATTTGGATTTGATTATAACTAGAGAAACCATCCATGAAGGATAGATCCTCATGGCCTATGCAGTCATCGATAATTTGATCGATGAAAGGCATTGGAAAGTTGTCTTTGGGACATGCATGATTGAGATCGTGAAAGTCCGTGCAAACGCGGATAGTGCCCTATTTTTTATTAATGGGTACAGGGTTGGAAACCCATGAGGTATAGGTGATGGGGTAGATGAACCCAGCCGCGTGTAATTTGTCAATCTTGGCTTTGATGGCCGCTTCTTTGGATGGGTGTAGTAGTCGCTGCTTTTGATGAACTGGTGTAATGTCAGTCTAGGTGTCGATGCGATGTTCAATGATAGAGGGATCAATGTCAGGAATTTTTGTGTATGACTAGGAAAAAATATCCCGATATTCTTGGAAGAGGGCTTTATAGGTGATGATTTCTTGAGGAGTGCAAGTGGCTCCAATAGTGATTTCCTCAACGATGCCATTTTTTATGGAAATGTCGATTTTGATGGTCGGGGAAATGTTGGCCATGTTGCCTTCTTCAAAAGAATTAGGGGAAGAGATGGGGTTGTTGAACCAGTCGATATGCCCTGATGGGATAAAATCCTTGGTTTCAACCACGTATATGTGGTGTTGGTTAGGAGGCGTGGAGGCTTCCTATGGAAAGAAGAGTGCTTGGTGGTGTAGCACATCCCATGGGTAGTCAGGGGTGTTTAACTCTTCGAGTATTTCCTCATCACAGTGGAAGTGGCGGGAATACAAGGGGTCATGAAGAGTGATATCAGTGACTGTTGTCATGTGGCTGCCCCTTGGTGATGAAGAAGCAGGGGGAACGTCGCAATGTAATTGCGTTGGTTCGCTCAACATAAACCAAATATCGAAATACTGAGGAGTACCCGTGGTAGTTGGATGTAAAATTTCCATAGGGAAATGAGCGGGGGAATTGGGGGGATTTGGGGGTGAATCCTCAGATAAGTCATCCAAGAACCACGGAGGTGTTGGGAGGGCCTCGGGTTTGGGAGAAGTGAAATGAAGAATCTCTAGTGACGAGGTAAGGTCAACCACCGATTTTGTGGGTTGTTGAAGCAGGGTCAATTGGTGTTGCCTGTATTCAATGATCATAGGACACTGGTATGTTAAATGATCTAAGGATTCACATAGAGAGAAAGGGAATCTCATACGTTCATTGATTGAAGTTGTGACATAATGGATGTCAGTGATTTTTGGTAGGGATGACGTAGCTAGACTGGGTTCTCTTTGGAAGATTTGGTGTACTGCAACTAATGTCTGCCGAAAGCATGGTAGTGCTGGGCAATGGTGTGTATAATGGAGATATTTTGAACATATAGCGCAAGTGAATTTGGTTCGCAACCCTTTACTACTTGAGTGAGGGGCGGTAACGACCGTACTTGCTATGGTGGTGAGTGTTGATGGAGTTTGATTAAGTGGAATCAAGTTCCGTAACTGCAGTAGAGATAGGCAGTTGTTGGTTTGGTGTCCATCTTTCTCACATAGAACACAAGGGGGTTGGACGCACTAGGGAGAGTAGTGAGTGTGGGTGTAGAGGGTATGGTGGGAGTGAGTATGGGAGTTGTCATTGGGATTCCTTCCATCTGGGGGGGAAGGGATGGTCGAGGGACCATATCGAGTGGATGTAAATACCAAACTGGAATTGCTAACACCATATTAGGGAGGGTAAGCATTGTGGCTACTTGGAAAGCTTCAACGCCAGGCGGAGGGTAAAAGAA
This sequence comes from Picea engelmannii, assembly GCA_009831015.1. Classification (NCBI taxonomy): domain Eukaryota; kingdom Viridiplantae; phylum Streptophyta; class Pinopsida; order Pinales; family Pinaceae; genus Picea; species Picea engelmannii. Next base: position 236,629 of record ML782288.1, read on the forward strand.
GGGGGTTTGAGTAATGGCTTGGGGAACTGTCTACCAAACTGGGATATGTTCTTGGGGAGGGGTGAAATCATGGACTGGTGGGATCGATGAGTTCGCAGGAGGCTCATGAGGGGGGAGCTCTGTGACTAGTGGGACGTCAGATATGATAGAAGCCTCCCTAGGAGGAAGGGTATCCTCTATGTCAGTTCCGTTAGATGATACGACGCATACTTGATTGGAAGGATGAAGGAGCGGTGGTGCTCCATGGTAAGTTCCTAATAATGATGGATCTTTGAAAATTCTTGACTCATGTGGATGAGAGGAAGAATGTTATCGATGTTGGTAGAATGGTTAGGCTTGTAATGTGAGACTTGGTCAATGGTAATGATCTTTCCGTTATGGGGAAACATCATTGTTCGAAAGACGAAAGAGGCAATTTCCTTCATAGCGTACATGTAGCTATGATTGAACAGGATATTATAATCGAGGGGGGCATTGATAACTTCGATGTTGATGAGAATAGTCTTGCCCCTGAGTTCTACAGGGACATTTTGGAAGAGCCCTTCAGGAGATGATGGTCATCCGTCATAAGCTCATAAGGTAATGGCAGAGGGTATGAGTTCGGGGGAACCAAGTTTCTGCCATACAGATTTGGACATAATGCATGTAGATGCACCTTCATTGATGATTCATCGATGAACTATGATGTTCTGTATTTTCACTGGGATTTGAGAAGCGATCAAGGTGAGAAGGTGAGGTTCTCCGCTGTCGAGATCAAATGTAATGAGTCAAGTATCTGCGGGGTTGACTGCCCCTAAGGCAGAAAGTAATGATTTTCGTTGAGTGGGACAAGTCTGAAGGACTTCTAAGACTGACATGGCAGTCGGGGATTGTGCTAAGTCATCAACCAAACTGTAATTATGAGCTGCCATAGCCTGTGGGTTGTGGGCATTCCTGCGTAATGGGATGTGAGGGATGCGAAGAGGTGGTTCTGTGTTAGGGCAAGGGATCACCAATGGGGGTCCTGTTGGTGTGGGAATTTTCTTTAGATAAATGGGAGGGGACTCAGTGGGTGCATGGTACTGACGATTACATGTTTGCAGCAAGATTTCTTCCTTGATGGTGAGGAGGATTGTGTGATCTGCTGGATTATTTAGATTGAGGTACTATCCCACCTGAGGTGGGGGAGGTTGTGTGTCCTATTGGGTGTTTATCACCCCTTGGTGTGGGATGGGATTCTATAGCATGGCTGGGGGGGTTGTTGCACATATTGTTGTGGGGCTTGCTGAGGGGCAAGCAGTGCTGGAGGATGTGGTAGACTGCCTGAGTCTTTCAGCCATTTAAAATCAGTGATTTGGGGGCAATGATGAGTATAATGACCGAACTCACTGCAAAGGGAACAAGGGAAATTTGTTTTGATAGTATTTTTATTTCTCCCTTGACGCCTGTTGTTATTTCCCCCTTGGGGGTTTTGATTCCCTTGGTTCTGGTTGCCGCCAGTCGATTGGTTTTGTTGGGGTTGATTCCCGCCTTGGCCTGGGTTGTTATTGTTCCTGTTTCTTCCTTTCTTTTTGGAATTATTCGACGGGTGGGTCGGATTTTCCATATTCAGCTGTTCAAAATTTTGATATTGTTGAATGGGAGAGGGTTAAAAACAATTCACTCTAGCATGAGGGTGTGGGGGAGCGATGGGTTGTGGGGGACCAGGAAATGGAAATTACGGATTCTATGTTGGAAACGATCCATAAGGTACATAGAGAGGCATGATTCTTTCATTATTACTATAATATGAGGTAGAGGGGGTGCCAGAACTTGTTTGAATAGGTGGGTGTATGGGGGGTGTCAGTGGTGGCCCACTGATGGGTGGAGGTATAGCAACAAGGTATGGTTGTTGATAAGGGGGTGGGGGGTAATACGAGGTGCCCCCATATGCCGATGGATATTGAGGTGTTCCATACATTGGTGGTTGTTGGGGTTGTGGACCATGGTGAGTGGTATTACCAATCAGTTCATCTGCTAAGTGAGACATCCCAGGTTTGTATTGGCCAAACAACATAGGTTTTGGGAGATCAAGGAGTGCAGTGTATAAGTACCCTGACTGTGAATAGATAATGTCCTATTGTTGAGCCTTACTGATGGCTTCTTCCTATGATTGAGGGAAGGTGGAAGCTACATCCTTATTGAGGAGAGATACAAGTGATCTAAGAAACCAGTCAAGACACTGTTGTTTGGTGGTTTCTTCTTTGCACAAACTACATCGCCTATGCCACTCGTGATTGTGATTAGCAATATGTGTGGCTGAGGTTTGTTTGAAATTAGAGAGTAGTTCTAGACCATTGTCATGGAAGATTGGTAATTGGAAGAAGGTCAAAAATGATTTGGCCAAGGACTCGAAAGTCGCATGGGACCCCGATTTTTCATCTACATACCATTTGGTTGATGGGCTAGTGAGTGTGCATTGAAATAGTCTAAGTCTGATGGAATCATCCATGATGCTGTTGGAAGAGAACCATAGGTGGAAAGTCATGACATGATTGGCAAGGTCATCCCCTGCCTTTCCTTCAAACTTGGGGATGTCTGAAGGTAGTTTGGTGGGCATTGCAGGCCATGTAGGGTCGTGCAATATAGGATCATTGGTAAGTTTGCTTAGATCGGGTATGTTAAGAGAGGCCAAATATGGCATCAGGAGTGTTGGTTGAGGATTAGCTCCCACCATGGTAGGAGTGTTCTGTGAACTTGACCTTGGAGGGGGGCTAGGTGGGTTGGTACTTCCCCCTTGAGAGGAAGTTGGGCGCCCGTTTCCATGTAAAGGAGACCAAGTGGATGGAGGACCTTGGGAAGTGGACCCAAGTAATGTGGAACCAAGCAAGGTTGATCCTAAGACAGTGGCGCTCACTGGAGTGTGAGACGGTGGTGCTGATGAGTGGGCAAGACCAAACACTCCCCCTAAGATAGGAGGGAGGTTTAGCAAGCATCAAGAATGACGGGGAGTCTGTGGGTCCCCTATATGTCCAACTAATTGAGTGAATGTGTGCAAATGGTGGTGAGAGTAATAAAGAAATAAGATCCTTTGTTTCAAATTTTGAACTTTACACAATATATATATCCAAATCAAAATGTAATCAAAAGTGCATCATACATAAAGTGGTTTGAAAAAGAAGCATATATATGGATAAGTGGGTTTTGTCCGCATGGGGAATCAAAGAAAACAAATGCTCGTGTCCTTAAAGACGTAACATCCTTCCTCTCAAATAGCACTAGACCTTCCAATAGTACTCAACAGTCGGGTTTGAAGTCACCAGAAGAGAGACTAATGAGGGATGAAATAATCGGTTATAATGAGGGGTAAAGGGGGCATATCCTGAAAGAGATGGTGATATTTCCCAATATCCACACAAAATCTGATCAATGTGAAATTGTATCCCACAATTGTCACCTGGGTAGATGTCCTAAAATTTGGTCACTAGGTACCTCGGTCAAAGTGCGACATTTAGATTTTCAGCCTAAGAAATGGGTCATGGGCTGGATCCCATCCAAGAGGTGGGTGCCTCAAGGGGGGATGCACAGAACAACCAGACCTCGACCTTGAACCCTTCATGGGTATCACCCTACCTTATGGCGTTAGGAACACTTGACTTGGAGGATTTTTAGTTCCCTATTTGACAACTTCTATGGTTTTGACAATGTGAGAACCAGATAACGGGGAGTTATTTGGATGCCTATCCCCGAAATCCTACCTAGACTAAAAATTTCTTTTGGCACCTCCTGTGGAGGAAAACTTAGTGAGTTTTTAGAAAAGTTTTAGATGTAGTGGTTTGAGAGGTTGGGGGTCTGAACCAACCTCATTGAAATTAAATGGGAGTGGATAGTTTCGTCAAGAAAAGGGTGGGGTGTTTCGGAATCCCTTTGGAGGAAACTTACTTTGACCTACATGTTTCAAGAAGAAACTATGTGAGTGATAAGTGACTTTTGTGTGTGAATGAGTGAAAGTGTGCCATTTTTTTAATAAATTAGGTGTCACCTTGCTGCATGTGGACTTCGCTTGGTCCTTACAAGTGTTGATTACCTAATTAACTAAGTGCCTTTGATACAACCTTGTGTAATTCAAAAGTCCCTAGGAAGCTAGCATGTGGACATGTGGGTCCATTACTATTCCTTTAACTCCCTATTATGATGTAATCTAAGAAAAGCTTTGAAACTATCCTAGATTGTGATCATGTGGGCATGTATGGGCCCATTACAAAACCTTTAAACTTCCCTAGTGATTTTATCTAAGAAAGTAAATTTCAACACTATCCTATTTTTGTAGCATGTGGGCATGTATGGGCCCGTTACAATATTAAGATGTGTTTGCAAAATAAACTAAGAGGAATCCCAAGAAGGGACTTTGTCCTCTCCTAAAGGTTTTAATTTTCTTAAGGGAGATGAAATTGTCCCACAATATTTTTCTGATTCTCAAGGTCGCTTGGAGGTGTGAGAGAAGATCATACTAAGCGATTGTTATCCAACTTCTAGTCCCAATGCAAGTTAGATGTGATTGCAAATGATTTCCAACTTATATTTTTAGTCAAAGCAAGCCATCCATGTGGCGAAAATGAAAGCAAAAGAGGAAATAATGATTTTAACCCCCTAAGTGCCTATGTCTTTTGACTAATCCCTTTATATGAAGAGGGGACTAAGTGTGGTGTTTCTTTAAAACATGCTTGAAATCACTTTTAAGAAGGCTAAAGGCCTTCCCCAAATCTCAAAAACTTTACTATGTGATTTTTTTGCACAGGTGCACGGGTCTCAGTGGAGATAGAGGCGCACAGAGTGCATGTGCGCAGACCAAAAAGAGCTAATGGATGTTGGTGCACATAACAGAACTGTGACTTAGGCGCATGTGCACATGATGCGCGTCTGTGGGCCGAAAACCCCGCGCACAAGTGACACATGGCCATGAATGAAAATTTCGAATGGAATTCTCTCAATTCAACTTGGAATTGGATGATTGGTACGTCGGCTTAGGCCGGTTAATGCACCTACAAATTAAATAAACCAAAAGAAGAGCTAACAAAATCCCAAATGAGGTAGTAAATTGATACCTTTCCCTAGTGGAGTCATCAATCTATTGCTCCTCTTTCGTCACCTTAATGAGAAAAATAGAGGTGCTTTCAATCTTAGTTGGGTTTGCTAAGCAGGACAGTTGTAAGGAAAAGTGTTAGAGAAAGAAATATAAAAGAACAACTAAGAATTAAACTAAGAAATAAAACAACAACTAAATTAATGAGCATAGGGACATAAGGACAAAAGAAACAATTAGACCCATGTCACCAATGATAAGGCTGATATTAGTGAAAGAAAACA
>ML782288.1:242008-260130 GCA_009831015.1 Picea engelmannii
CCCCACAAATAAGCTCTTCTTACAACTTTGAAAATGAAAATGAAAATGGTGAAAGAATTCTTTGCTAATCCACTCAAGGGGTGAGATGGATTGCCCAATGCAATGATGCAAGTATACTCTTGGTAAGGATAGAGGATTCCTCAAGAGAATAATGATAGCATAACTTTGCTATGAATTCCTTGAAAACTGAAGTGTATCCATGGCCTTTTTATATCATTCCTTTGAGGTATTATCCAACTAGTTTGTAGTGTGTAAAGAGGCTAATTAGGGCATTTCTAGGTCTTTGACCAACCACCCAGTCGAATCCAATCCATATTTGAGTGTCAAATCAACTTGGAAGCTGAACCAGAAGTGGGTGGGAGGCCGACCACTCTCATAAATAAGTCGTTTCTCAGGTGTGTGGCTTTTTGTGACAACAGTCGCTCATCATGCACATGTGCGCAAATCTTGTGTTTTTGTTTTGGTGCATGTGCGCGCACGCCTTATGTCTTCATAGTGCCCTTTAATTTTTGCACTAGTTGTATAGTTTTTGACCCTTTGGGAATGCTTTTGTGATAACTTTGGTCCACGGGTGACCCCATAACTGTTTGACGATGTTGAATTTTTGTAGCCATTTGCAGATGAAATTTAAGTGATAACAGATTGTAAGGAAATGATACAAAATATTTTTCCTCGTGTCGAAAGGCATTGGGAAATTCAGATCTACAATCCTTTACTAGTTTTTCTTTTATTGGATCGAGTATCGATTTATGCATTAAATCATAAAGGATACACCTTTACATTTAATTTGTCTCTATTGTAGAGATATATGAATGTACAGGTTCTACATATTTTCTTCCAACTATTCACCTAGACTTACAGACTCCATCTGAGAACATAAGATTATTGTTATTTATTCCATTAATATGTACAACAAATTTCTTATTCTTATCATATAAAGTTATAGGTGATAACAAACTAATAAAGTCAACACCTAGCATGCAATCATCTTTAATGTTTTCAATTCCATAGAACTTTGACTGAAAAGACAAATTGTTAATTTGTTGTGGGATTGGATATGTCTCGTCAAATAGCTAGATTTCAACACCAACTATGGCTTTGCCACCCTACATAGCATTATGCTAGTAGAACTGTGGAATGGTATTAATCCATATTATTTTCAGAAAAAAATGAAATAACAAATATTACAATGAAATACACATAGAAATTGCCAAAAACATAGAAATACAACAAGACATGATTTCTAATAATGAAAGAAATGTACACAAACTGTAAAAATACAGAGTGCAAGACTCGGTAGAATATTGGAATCTTTATCTCTGAGAAGAGATGTAACAGATACGCTCATTCAAAAGAAGATGATTACAATGAGGATCTGAAGGCCTTTTTATGATAAACATGAATGCCAAAACCCTATACATCCAAAAACCTAACCCTAGGAGATGAAGCGCCAAAACTCATGTAGGCCCTGTTGGGGTAAGTTAGTACATTAACTTCTTGGGGTCGTAACTTTTTCATATGATCTTTGTTTTAGGCATGTGATAGCCCATTGGAAAGGTATTTTCGAGAAATACATGTTATTCCATCAAAATCTGACTCCGTCTATAGTTTGACTATGACAAGCCAAGAAAACATTGTTTAGAGATCCAAAACGGACCTGGAAGTACAAAAATATGTACTGACATGAAAATTTCCAAAATAAGATAGTTGGAATAGGTGGGCATCTACCAATATCCACCCGGATGTTGTGTAGGGCTTCAAGATAACCCTATAAGTCCAGAACCCATAGCTACAAATAAATGTCCCCATTACAGAGAAACGTGCTGAGATGAAAAACGATCGAGATGAGCCAGTTGGAATTTGGAACAAGTGGGTGGCCACCAATATCCATCTGTATCAATCCTCCTCCCTTAGGAAGCAATGGTATCCATTACGTTGAGTACCCAAGGAAGAGGGGAAATCATTTTTTGAATCTGAATCTTGGTGAGCTTCATTCCTTGTTGGAGAAGTTGGTTTGCTTGGTCTATGGAAGGCTGTCACGAACCTGTTGTTGGCGGGGTTGAATCTATTCCACCAACCTTGTTGTCTATGGGCTTGATGGGGCATTGTGTAGGCACCATTGTAGGTGAAGAAACAACATCTACTTTCTCTTATGAAATATGCTTATCCTGGAGAGAAGGTGTTGAGGCTGCAGTGATTGTAGCATCCTTATGTGCATCCTTTGAAGAGACCATGAAGATGATAAATTTTGCAGTATGAGAGAATACCTTGCGACACTATTTTGGTGGAAGAGTAGTCAGAACTACCTATGGTATCCTTTAGAGATGACCCTCCAAAGTAAAAATGACACTACAGGGTTGAGAAGTCTCATAAACAACATGACATTTCCACATATATGGTTGTCCCAAAACAACATCACAGACATTAAGAGGGGAAACATATCACACTACCTCATCCTTGAAGGGATGGATGCCATATGACAGACAAAATTGTTGCCTAACATGAAGATCGCGTCCCTGGTGAAGCCACCCAATGTTGTATGGATGTGGGTGTGGTGTTATTGGCAACCCCAACTGTTTGATGACCTCAACTGAGATGAGTTTCTTCTAGCTTACTCTATCAAAAATGAAATGCAATGGGGTCCCCTTCAATCACATCTATGAATGGAAGAGGCACTCCCCCTCTTCAGGATCTACTAGTTCTTCTGGTTGAATTTCTATGGTTGCGATAGTAGCAGTGGGGTCAACATTGATGATCTATCTATTTTCAATATTTTCTTGATCAAATTTTGAATCAGGGTTCAAATCCTTGTCTTTGACCTTAGACACCAATGATTGTTTTGAGCGACATTCATGAGTGTTGTGCCAGGAGATTTTGTGGAAGTCACACCACTTCCTAGTGTCATTCTTCGTCTTTCATTTACCCTTCTTTTCCTAAGTCTTGGACTGATTTTCGAGAGGGTGTTGGTTAGGGCCATATTTACCATTCTTTGGTTGTTGTGGATTTGCAAACCCAAACTCCCATTTGTTCTGGTACCTAAATTTCAGCTCAATTTTAACAACATATCAATAGGTCTCTCCCAATGATGAGATGTTTAGGAAATCCATTTTGGTTTGGATGTACCTATGCAGAGCTCCACGATATTTCAGAACCAGATGTCGCTCGGAGTCTTTGATACCTAACTTTGTGTGTAAGGTATGGAAAGTATTTGTGAACTCTGGTGATGTTTGTCTCTTCTCTTGTCGTAGTGTGGTCCATATCATGTATTGGTCCTCAGATTTATCAATAGGGTAGTATTGTTCCTTGACCGCATCCACAAAAAAATCCCAAGTTGGCTCGACCCCATATATTCCAGATTCCTCTGTGGAAATTTTCTCCCAGTAATTTTCCCACTAATGTTTGACATGGGGGAGAGGCTTGAGGAGTGTGAAGGTGATCTTTTCCCTGTTGGAAAAATTGTGAACAGAGAAATAACCTTCTAGCAGATTCAACCATTTTTCTAAGGCATCCGCATCTATGTGACCTTGAAATATGGGAACATCAAAATTAACTTGCACCTTGAAGGGATAGGTTCCTCCAAAGTGGTCGCTTGATGAAGATGTGTTTGTTGCTATCGACATGCGTTGAAGGATGTGGGAAAAATTATCCATTTCATCCATCTATCACACGAGATCTTGCTCAAGCAACACATTAGTGAAATTTTTTGCTCCACCATTTTTCTTTTCTTCTTCCATTGAGGGTTTGTTGGGTGTGTGAGAGTGATTTTCCTTAAGAGAGACAAGCTCGATACCGAACTTGCTATACTCTGACCTCATCGGGGACATGCACTAAAAAGCGATCAAGAGCATGCTGCTCTGATACCACTGATCCATATTATTTTTAGAACATAATGAAAGAAAATATATTACAATGAGATACACATAAAAATTGCCAGAAACAGAGAAATACAACAACACATGATTTCTATTAATGAAAGAAATATACAGAGACTGTAAAAATATAGAGTCCAAGACTCACTAGAATGGTGGTAGCTTTATCTCTGAGAAGAGATGTGGTGGCTATGTTCATTCGCAAGAATATGATTACAATGAGACTCTGAAGGCATTTTTATGCTAAACATGAATGCCAGAACCCTAGACATCCAAAAACCTAACCCTAGGAGATGAAGCGCCAAAATTCATGTGGGCCCAATTGGGGTATGTTAGTAAATTAACTTCCTGGGGTCGTAACTTTTTCACACGATATCCATTTTAGGCATGTGATAGCTTGTTGGAAAGGTATTTTCAATAAATATGCATTATTCCATCAAAATCTGACTTTTTCTACAATTTGGCTATGGTAAGACAAGAAAAAACTATTTAGAGCCTCAAAACGACCCTGGAAGTACATAAAGATGTAATAACATGAAAACTTCCAAACTAAGCTAGTTGGAATAGGTGGGCAACCACCAATATCCACCTAGATGTTGTGCAGGGATTTAGGACAGGCCCATAAGTGCAGAACTCACAGTTACAAAAAAAATTCCCCATTACAGAGAAACGTGTTGAACTAAAAACTGCCCAGATGAGGGAGTTGGAATTTAGAACATGTGGGTGGCCAACAATATCCACCTAGATCAGGTATTCTTCCTTAATACGCTCTACTAACAACAAGATTCAATCATACAATCAATCTCATTGGGAGAAACTTTTGTAGGGAGGAACCATACCTTAATGTAGAACTTGGTCTTGATAAATGCTAGCGGCCCAAGACTACTACCTTCTAGTTTTGATTTTGTTGACCACTCTTATTTTACCAACTACTTGTACCTTTATTTTCTCTCTGTAGGTGGTATGTTGTTTCCTTCCTCATATATATTAGACATCTAATCATGTGATGAGTTATATTTCTCAACAATGATTGTTTCTAAGATCCCCTTAAGCTCCTTGATCTTAGTCATGGAAGATTCCGTGATTTTTTGTTGTTCTTTTATCTGTCTCAATGAGAGTGCTTTCTTTCCTTTTCTGAATTGCTTCCTTCCTTTATGACTATTAGGGTAAGTCATGTAAATTTATGCAAGTGCATAGTAGCTTGATTTGGCTTTGTATGGAGATGAAGCAATCTTCTTTGGTTCATAGTGTACATGTGGTCTTGCTAATTGCTTTAGTAAGTATTCCTTTTCTTGCCTTAGATTATTGCATATGACATATTTCCACATAGGTGTAGACTCGAGAAGTTCTTTTTTTTTCTGCAATCCTTCTTTCAATTTTATTTCATCTTAGTGATTGTAGCATGTAGAAGTCAAAATGAGGTCGATTGTCACCCCCAAATTTAGTGGATTTTGTAGAGTATTGAAATCAAAATCACTAAATTTTGAAGAATCGTCATAAACTGAGTCTTCATCGTCAAAATCAGAAGGATCTAAATTGATTAATTCACCTTCTGGTCATTGAGAGGATGAACAAAATTGGAGATCCCACCACTTGAGTTCTGGTTCATTGATGAACAATGCGGAAAGTTGAGGCTTTGTTTTCTTTTATGGGAAAGTATTAGCTCAATGTCCCTTATGGTTTCAATTGGAACACCTTTCATTCTGAAAAGGTGAATTCCTCCTTTTCATATAAGAAAAATTCTTATGTTCCTTATTCTTTACAGAGTACTTACTAGAATATTTGGATGACAACAAATCTAGTTCCCATCTAGACTTAAAGATATAAAATTTATTTTTCTTGGAGTAACATTTAGTATATCTAATAGATTGGTGCCCTCTATTGTGCACATCCCTAATCAGGAATTTCACCCACATTTCTATAGAGTGCAGGGGTGAACATCTGCTCAAACCTCTTAATGTCCTTAGACACTCTTTTCTCTAGGAAATCTTTCTATATCACCTGCTTGATGTGTCTATCTTACATGGAAAGGGAAATTCTATAAAGATTGATTTCTTTTTCCTTGAATTACTATTCCATGGCATCAAGAAGTGCTCTTGGAAAACTGCAGATGTAGTATTTTATATATGAGGCATCATTGTGTTTTCTAGATTGAATTAGAAATTTCTGCAGATAGCAGAAATATTCTTTATACAAAGGAAAATTTCCAAGTCTCTTCCTCATATATAGGGAATCTAAGTGGTGTTCATCAACTCCTATCAATGAACCATAAAATTGTTCTGATAATGCTTTTAAAACATCATGATCTACATTTACAAAATTTTAGAGTTCTTCTTTGGTATTATGTGGAAGCCATTTCCACAAGTCCCATGCTACATACTAGTCCAGTGAATCCATTCAATGTCTAACCAACAATATATTTGGGAGTCATAGTGTCATTTGACCTCTTTTTGTTAGTTGCCCAATTTTCTAGTAGCTACAATGCATCTCTAACCTCTTCAGATGACTACAACGTGATGTTTACTATGGGAAGTTAATGCATTGCGCTAATGACTTTATTCAGTGCATTTATTCCCATTCAATACATTCCCTCATTCTTGTTAGTAGAAGAAGATATCATGGGTGTATCAGAAAACCCAAGGACAGTAGAAGATTTTCTATTGTTTCATACATCAATTTCCAAATGCTGCAAATAAATGCTCTTAGCTTCCTCTTTCAATTGTGGGGGCCATTTTTTTATTTTTGCAACTTACTTTTGGACATGTTCCAAAATGGCATCTATGTATCCAAAATTCTAGACGGGTCTTATATCTTCAACAACCATTATTCCTAGAGAATGATTCCTTCCAAGTCATATGTTGGACTCTTGGCTCTCTACAATTCCTTGCTTGAGACTGTCCAAAGCTATCAAATTTATGGATTGCCTTTTCACAGCCATTTGAATATCATGATTTTTTGCAAACATAGTGTCCATGAAACTTAGTCTATCTTCAACTTTATCTAAAGCAACCTTTAAGCTAATAGTATCAATAAGGACATGATAAACTACTTCTATCTTCTTTGAAATTGACTGTATTTATTTCTTTTGTTTCTCTACTGCTTCTGCCATCTTTAACATATCTCTATGAAAACTTGTAAATTGGTCAAACATGCAAGAAATAGACACAAGAGAATCGACATAATGTTGCACTACATAACAGAGAAAAAATGTAATGTTGTTCCAAGCACCATAGAATCGAGCTTATATATACAACAGATAGAACTTATAGATGATATGAACTACATATACACAAAGACAAAGGTTTTGGTCCTCTTAAGGTCACCAACATGTGCGAGAGGAGACCATACTTCTTGTCTTATGACCTCACAATCTTAGTTCTAATTTTTTTTCTGATATGGAAGTTTAGTGCAATGTTACGTTGGTTCTCTCTTATGAGTTGTGTTATCGCACAGTTTGTAGGGAGGACAAAATCTTGAAGTTTGTAGGTCAAACTAGCATAACAGGAACCTATCCCACCCAATGTCACCATGATGGGGAGGGTCTTTCTCTTTAGGGAGGTTAGGCCTAGGGGAGACATCCCCGGTAACCTGGAGTTTTGAAGAGGCAAAGAATAGTAGGTCAAAGACAAGTTTTCCCCCTTCACAAGTTACCACCAAAAGATAGTCATGGCTAAACAACCAATAAATATTAATAATAACCAAGTAGAGTCCCTACCAGAGAACAAAACAACAACAAACTGATATATGCAGGTCTTGGTTAGCACTTCATTTATATTAATGACTATCTAATATTTAAATAAGAAATTATGGCAATAAATATTGACGAAGTCAATGTTTATCAATATAGTAATGCAAATAATATCACTTCCTCAATAAATACTAAAATGACATGGAATTCAATGTAACAAATCAACACACCATCTAATAATTGTCTTTAAATACCATTCAATTGCTTATAAAATGAAACATTGCTGCATCAAGATGAAATAACCAAGGGTGATGTTAGCATTCTAGGGTTAGCAGGTTAGGGTTAGTGTAGTTAGGGTTTCAGTTTTGAAATAAGTTTGAGAGTTTTTGGATCAAATCACTTCAACACTGGAGGCTTAGATGCCTTAGGGTTTAATGGAGTCAACAAGAAGGACACAAGATTTGAAGGAGGATGACTAAAGACTAGAGGGAAGGGTTCTGAAGTGCTGCAATAGCAGGGCTTCAAAGAAAAAACCCTAGGGGAGAGAGGCTCACTCTGGTTTTGCTAAAGCAAGGCATCCTGCTCTCTTCTCCTTCTTTAGATCAAATTGGCAAAATGGCTAGCTGAAGATAAAGCAAAGACAACCAAAGCATGAGGGTTTGAAGAGGCAAGGTGTTGCTACAACAAGGCCTTTTCAGAAAACCCTAGAATGGTACGACCCTGGTGTAGAAGAACTAGGCCAAGGATGTCTCACTCTCTTTGGCCTCTGGATAGTACGACTAGCTCAGGGAGAAGAAGAAATGAGAGTGTAGAAATGGCTAGGCTCTCTCTTCCTTCTTAAATGGCTGAAAAATTCTCTATCAAGGGACATGAGACAAGGACCAATTAAATGTGCTTGTCACCTAGGGTTTTGCTTCAGCAAATTTGTAAGTAATATGCAAGAAATTTAGACTACAACCATTCAATAGGAAGGTTTGTAGAGAAAACACTTACAATTCATGAAGAAATAACCATGCAAACCCTAGTTGTAACACCTTCCTTCAAGAGAAACACCATAAATGCCCAAAAATTCTTCCTTCAACAAGTTTGCCTCTCTTAAATCATCCAAAAACCCCAATAGGGCGCTAAAATCAGACCTCACTAATGAGTGAGTGATGAATGATGATAAAATGAGGCTAAAAATCCTCAATATATAGTGTCTCAATGACCTAATTTACGTTTTTAGGTCATAAAAAGCTCGACAAGGCCATAATACCAAAATCACACTGTTTCTACATTAAATGTTCTTTTTAAAACCTAATTGAGAAAAAGGTGAGACGTCACCCCCTCTAAGGGAGACGTTAGCCCCTTTTAGGGAAAATGCAGCAATAAAGAGAAAAATGTTAGCTCTCTTTGGGCCTCTACATCATGCTACACATGGAAACTGCCCTATCAAATTGTCACATGCTCAAGGTGACGTCATGAGATCATAGGTGACATCTTGGACCATCCATGGAAAACGTTTCACTGGAAGTGGGTCAATCCCCCTAGGTCGAGCTCTGCCAAAGTTCCTCTGATGAAACATCCTCTTCTTCTCTGGTGCGAAACCCTGATCAACCACCGTCCTGTCTCTGCCCCCTGATGGGCTCTCAACATCCATCTGGTGGGCTCTTCAGCCCCATGGAGGTCCAAACTGATCATCTCCCCATGTGTACCGGTCCAAATGGTACATGTTCGCCAGACATGGTCCTACACATCAGAAGCTACACCCTCCATGGGCTCATCAGTCACCAGGATCATAGCAATGTTAATCACATTTCATCATCAACATTATTAAATATATGCATAAAAACCCTAATACATCAGTCAATAGCTCAAAGACATTACAGAAACCTGCAATACAAAATTGGAGAAAAAGAAAAGACGTCCTATTGGGCTAGTATCCATAAGAAAAGGAAAGTTTCCAGGAAGATTTCATCCAAGCCATGTAAGTGAGGTGATGTGGCTAGGGGATGTCCAGACATGTGGGTGCAATGAAGGCCCAGGATGCATAATGTTATATGTGGGTGCCGTTGTAGAAGGCAAGCTGTACCTGTCATGGATGCATTTTTTCCAAGCCCATTCTTGCCTTTCTTCTTTTCTTGATTTATTCTTTTATTTGCTTTTTCTTCTTGTTTTTATTTTTATTCAAGGGCTAACCAGAGCACATCTCCTTAGCATGGTGACCAGAGCTGACAGTGTTACCCACAAGTACTTTCACAGAGATGAGAAGGTTGGCTCATGATGAGACCTCCTTTCCCTTGGCCATGAAACCAAAGGTCATTTCCCTGGTGTGGTAACCAGATGGTGGCAATGTCATACTGTTAGGTACCCATGAACCCAATATTCTAGCTCGTGATGAGACCCCCTATCCTCTTGACTAGGTCTTGTTTGTTATTTTCTGGGTCACTCTTATTTCTTGCTGAGAGGCCTTTTATTGCCTTCTCGGGGATCCCTGGGTGAAGCATCTCGAGGTTTTATTTCTAGGGTTTTATATTTTACCATCTACTTTTACCTTCTGGGCCTTTAGCCCCTTCTTCCCATGAGATAAGGTGCAATCCTACAAACAGGTCAACCTAATGCCCGGACAAGGGGAATGGGATAAATGAGTGGGAGACAAGATGAAATGGTGGTGCTATGATGGGAGCGGACGATGGCTTTTCAGAAACCCCCCCAGTGGAAAACCAAGACCTATGGTCATAGGCTTGCTAGGGCACTCTGTCAATCTCCCCATGCATGGTCAAGTGGGATAATGTAAGATAAACATTGTTGTTAGAGATAAAAGGAATCATATGTATATATTTAAAAGTTTCAATGATCAAAAGTGACACATACCATGATACCTGGACCAATTACCTCATGGAGGAAGAACCTCTTCTGATATAGGACCAAACCGATGGTGATGGATGTTGTTGCTGCTGACAAGACAAAGTTGATTGAAGAAGAAAAATATGGGCCCTCCAGGGACATTCTCAGGTCAATCCTGCTCTCAGTACTCCATGTCTAGGACTTGTGGGCCTCGAGACATGATCTCCTAGTTATCCCTGAAAATCAGGGATAACATCTGGCTCCAACTCGGGGACATGTGATCATCGTAGAGCGCATGAGAACCTCAACATCTCTGGCATAACCTGCAGACCTGCTCAATCTCGATAGGGGCATCAGTAACAAAAATGGGGTGGTAATGCCACCCCAACATACATAGATATATATATAAACTGAAATAAAACAATCAACAATGCAAATGTGAAAGCAAACTAACATGAAATACAAATGGTATAATACACAAATACAAAATGTCTACTTACCTGCACTTACCTGTGAAATCAGGTACCCCCACCTTGGTGCGGTTTGAGGAGGTGCCCACTGATAGGTAATGGGCGCCTTCTTCCCTCTAGAGTGGATAGATAATATGAGTCGTTAACTGATTCCATTCCAACTTTGAAGAGTCCGAGCCATGACTGAGTGCTTCCTTTTATATTAGTTGGCTCTCCTATGTGGGTATCCCACATCCATACCATGTCTCCCTCCTTGTCCTTTTTGACTTTGTATTTGGTCATTCCTTCGACAACCCTGGTGTATTGTGTTGAGGGAGGGGGGTGGGATTCTACTGTAAAAACTTCTTGTTGAGATGGGTGGATTTGTATGTCATCTTCATGTTTCTTTAATATCTTTACTGTCCCAATTTCTTTTTTTTTGAATTCATCCAGGAGTTGTTGGTATTCTTCTTTCTTGGGCCATTCGATCTGATCAAAGTCCTCTTCCATTGCAAAGGGCATATCTTCTGGAGAATACTTTTGAAGAGTTTGTATCATTTCGTTTTGTGCTTTGTTATTATTGACAGGGTGAGTAATATCCTGCACATGGTCCCCATTTATTGGCACATTGAGGAGATGGCCTATCATTCCATTTTTCAAAGGCAATTGCAAGAATGTGAGGTCCATCTCAAGGGTGCCACCTAACATTGCAACAAACGTCCTAGATAACAACATCCCCCACACATCTGGGACATCAACTACCACGATGTCAATGTGGACCATCTTCTCTGGGTACTCCTTTAGGTGAACTCCAACATTCTCAACCACCCCATGTGTGGGTATGGATTTAGATTCAAAACCACATACATTTCTATAATGCCATGTGACCTTCAAACCCACTTGTCGCATGACTTTGAGTGACATCATGTTGGCACTAGTGCCTGTATCTAACATGCAATTGTGGAGATTCTTGCCATTCATTTCCAACGTCATGAAGAAAGGAGGGTTTTCACCATATTGGACCCTGAAGTGATCATCTTGCAACATAATAGGGGGGTCCATAGGTTCATCTGATCCCGAAAAGAAAGTGTCAAAGTGTTCCTTGATGGATGGGATCTTGATTGCTTCTCTCAGGGGGACGTTTACATGCATTTTTTGTAATGCCCCTTCGAAGTCAAAGTTCAGGTCAACCTTTCCAGCCTTGGATGTCTTGGGAAGAAGCATTTTCAGGGGTGGGGGCTTTGCCTGATCAACACCAACTTGTTTCAAATTCTTTCTTTTGTACACTTGAAATTCTTGTTTCTTTAGCTTTTCTCATGATTCCTAATCTGGGTTGTTTATTACCGCCATCCTTGCTGATCTGGATGCTTCTTTCACGACTTTCAGATGTTCTTCATATGTGATATTTATCTGAGGAAACTCCATGAAACAATCCATGTTGTTGACTTGTTGATGGCCACTATTGTAAGGGCACTCATGCTCCCAATGTTCTTCGCTGCATTCCAGGCACCAATTATTTTCATCAACAACGTTTGTAGGGGCCAAGGTGTTTGGAACTTCATGCTCATTCTTTGGTTTATAAAATTGGCCCCATTTCTGGAATTTCCCTTTGTATGGGACTCCGGGCGCTTGGGTCTGAGATCTTTCCAAATTGACAATCTTGTTCATCATTTCCTCTTGATTTTTTATGATACCATCCATAGAGGCTTGTAGCTTGGCGATACTGGTACATAGATCTGAAGTAGGCTCATAATTGTGAACTATCTTTGGTTTAGTGTCTATTCTCCCCCTTGGGTTAGCAAAAGGCTCAATATTGGATGAAAGGAGGTTTCCTTCTATTTTAGTAGCGAGATCTTGGGCTTATTGAATGGACTGGGGGTTTTTGTCTCTAAGAAGATACCCTAGTTGGCCATTGAAATATCTAGTGTAAACATGGACGAGGTAGTCATCTTTCGGATGATGGATTGCATGAATTCTTTGTAGTAAAGTCTCGAATCTGGTGTGGAACTCCCGAATGGATTCATTTTCATATTTGGCAAGGTTGTTTAGTCGGGTGAGGAGAATATTAGGGTCTTCTTTGACACTCCATCTTTTGAGAAAGGCTTCTTCAAGTCTATCCATGGTTTTGATGCTTCCATCGGGAAGGCTTAGGTACCAACGCCTTGATGCATCATAAAGAGTAGCGGATAACAACTTCATGACCAGATCTTCAACATCATCACTAATGGGGTGAAGCTGGAAAAATGCCCAAAAGTTGCTCGTGTGCTCTTCGGCGCTGATTTCATCAGTACTGGTAAATTTAGGAAACCACTTCTCATACTTGGATGGCATTTGCCTAGGGTGGCCTGGTATGGCTGACATTTATAACGGTTTGAAAAGAGTAGACGACCATTGTCTTTGATTGTTGGTTGGGCTCGTTGTAGCAGTCTGAGAGCTAGACATGATTCTTAAAGGAAGGCTCTTCCCGAAAAGTGATTTGACAACATGAGAGTTCTTGGGAGGCTTCCTTGTGAAAGACAAAGGAGGATTATTGAACCTCTTTTTAGTTTGTGGAGTTGCCAGATAGTTCACTTGAAACTATCAAAGAAAAGGGGAAAACACCCTAACGGATTCGCCAGGTAAGATTGTAAGAAAGGGTCTCTGAGTCAAGGCTTACCGAAAAGATTTGTCATTCGAGGAGAATTGACTCGGTGTCCCCAACAATGGTGCCAAAATGTTATCGTACATTTTGTAGGGAGGACAAAAGCTTGAAGTTTGTAGGTCAAACTAGTGTTACAGGAACCTATCCCACCCAATGTCACCACGATGGGGAGGTTCTTTCTCTTTAGGGAGGTTAGGCCCATGGGAGATGTCCTTGGTAACCTCGAGTTTTGAAGAGCCAAAGAATAATAGGTCAAAGACAAGTTTTCCCCCTTCACAAGTTACCACCAAAAGATAGTCCCGAATAAACAACCAATAAAGATGAATAATAACCAAGTAGAGTCCCCGCCCAAGAACAAAACAACAACAAACTGATATATGCAGGTCTTGGTTAGCACTTCATGTATATTAATGACTATCTAATATTTAAATAAGAAATTATGGCAATAAATATTGATGAAGTCAATGTTTATCAATATGGCAATGCAAATAATATCACTTCCTCAATAAATACTAAAATGACATGGCATTCGATGTAACAAATCAACACACCATCTAATAAATGCCTTTAACTACCATTCAATTGCTTATAAGATGAAACGTTGCTGCATCAAGATGAAATAACCAAGGGTGACGTCAACATTCTAGGGTTAGCAGGTTAGGGTTAATGTAGTTAGGGTTTCAGTTTTGAAAGAAGTTTGAGAGTTTTTGGATCAAATCACTTCAACGCTGGCGGCTTAGATCAATGCCTTAGGGTTTAATGGAGTCAACAAGAAGGATGCAAGAGTTGAAGGAGGATGACTAAAGACTAGAGGGAAGGGTTCTCAAGTGCTGCAATAGCAGGGCTTCAGAGACAAAACCCTAGGGGAGAGAGGCTTACTCCGGTGTTGCTAAACCAAGGCCTCGTTCTCTCTTCTTCTTCTTTAGATAAAATTGGCAAAACGACTAGCTGAAGATAAAGAAAAGACAACCAAAGTATGAGGGTTTGAAGAGGCAAGGTGTTGCTACAACAAGGCCTTTTCAACAAACCCTAGAATGGTATGGACCTGGTGTAGAAGAAATAGGCCAAGGACATCTCACTCTCTTTGGCTTCTAGATAGTATGACTAGCTGAGGGAGAAGAAGAAATGAGACTATAGCTATGGCTAGGCTCTCTCTTCCTTTTTCAATGGCTGGAAATTTCTCTATCAGGGGACATGAGACAAGGACCAATTAAATGTGCTTGTCACCTAGGGTTTTGATTCAGCAAATTTGTAAGTAATATGCAATAAATTTAGACTACACCCATTCAATAAGAAGTTTTGTAGAGAAAACACTTACAATTCATGAAGAAATAACCATGCAAACCCTAGTTGTAACACCTTCCTTCAAGAGAAACACCATAAATGCCAAAAACGTCTTCCTTCAACAAGTGTGCCTCTCTTAAATCAGTGAAAAACCCCAATAGGGCGCTAAAATCAGACCTCGCTAATGAGTGAGTGATGAATGATGATAAAATGAGGCTAAAACTCTTCAATATATAGTGTATCAATGACCTAATTTACTTTTTTAGGTCATAAAAATGCCAACAAGGCCATAATACCAAAATCACACTGTTTATACATTAAATGTTCTTTTTAAAACCTAATTGAGCATAAGGTGAGATGTCACCCATTCTAAGGGAGACGTTAGCCCCTTTTAGGGAAAATGCAACAATAAAGAGCAAAACGTTAGCCCTCTTTGGGCCACTCCATCATGCTACATGTGCCAACTACCCTGTCAAACTGTCACACGCTCAAGGTGATGTCATGATCTCATAGGTGACATCCTGGGCCATCCAGGGAAAACGTTTCACTGGAAGTGGGTCAATCCCGCTAGGCTGGGCTCTGTCAAAGTGCCTCTGATGAAACATCCTCTTCTTCGCTGGTGCAAAACCCTGATCAACTACCATCCTGTCTCTACCCCCTGATGGGGTCTCAACATCCATCTGGTTGGCTCTTTAGCCCCATGGAGGTCTGAACTGATCATCTCCCCATGTGTACCGATCCAAATGGTACATGTCCGTCGGGCATGGTCCTACACATTAGAAGCTATGCCCTCCAAGGGCTCATCAGTCACCGGGATCATAGAAATGTTAATCACATTTCATCATCAATATTATTAAACATATGCATAAAAACCCTAATACATCAGTCAATAGCTCAAATACATTACAGAAACCTGCAATACAATATCAAAGAAAAAGACAAGACGTCCTATTGGGCTAGTATCTACAAGAAAAGGAAAGTTTCCAGGAATATTTCATCTAAGCCATGTAAGTGAGGTGATGTGGCTAGGGGATGTCCAGACATGTGGGTGCAGTGAAGGCCTAGGATGCATAATGTTATCTGTGGGTGCCTTTGCAGAAGGCGAGCTGTACCTATCATGGATGCATTTTTTCCAAGCCCATTCTTTCCTTTCTTCTTTTCTTTCTTTATTATTTTATTTGCTTTTTCTTCTTCTTTTTCTTTTTATTCAAGGGCTAACCAGAGGACACTACCTTGGCATGGTGACGAGAGCTGACAGTGTTACCCACAAGTACTTTCGTAGAGATGAGAAGGTTGGCTCGTGATGATACCCCCTTTCCCTTGGCCATGAAACCAAAGGTCATTGCCCTGGCGTGGTAACCATATGGTGGCAATGTCATATTTTTAAGTACCCATGAACCTAATAGGCTGGCTCGTGATGAGACCCCCTATCCTCTTTACTATATCTTGTTTGTTATTTTTCGAGTCCCTCTTGTTTCTTGTTGAGAGGCCTTTTATTGCCTTCTCGGGGATCCCTGGGTGAAGCATCTTGAGGTTTTATTTCTATGCTTTTATCTTTTACCAGCTGCTTTTACCTTCTGGGCCTTTAGCCCCTTCTTCCCACAAGATAAGGTGCAATCCTACAAATAGGTCAACCCAATTCCCGGACAAGGGGAATGGGATAAATAAGTGGGAGACAAGATGAAACAGTGGTGCTATGATGGGAGCGGATGATGGCTTTTCAGAAATCCCCCCAGTGGCAATCTAAGACCTATGGTCATAGGCTTGATAGGGCACTCTGTTAATCTCCCCACGCATGGTCAAGTGGGCTAATGTAAGATCCAAGTAGTTGTTAGAGATAAAAGGAATCAGATGCATATATTTAAAGGTTTCAATGATCAAAAGTGACACATACCATGCTACCTAGACCAATCACCTCATGGAGCAAGAACCTCTTTTGATACAGGACCAAGCCGATGGTGATGGATGTTGTTTCTACTGACAAGACAAAGCTGATGGAAGAAGAAAAAGATGGGCCCTCCAGGGCCATGCTCAGGTCAATCCTGCTCTCGGTACTCCATGTCTAGGACCTGTGGGCCTCGAGACATGATCTCCTAGTTATCCCTAAAAATCGGGGATAACAAGTTGTATGTATAAGCCAGAGTCTATGGCGCTTGGCGCAACATTACGTTGATTGTCTCTTATGGTATTAGAGAATGGTTATTAGTTTTATGCTTATGTAAGTGTTGTTGACAATCTCCATAATATTAATTTGTAGTTTCTAAACATTTATTGTTGCTCCACTTTTGGTTGTCTGCAAGTTTACTGTAGTTCGGCTCTAAAAAGTTTATTGTTATCCAACTTTTGGTTTTTATGTCTATGCATTTCTGAATGGATAAGTATTTTATGTTAATGCTTATAGGTATTCATATGACTGAGGAATACATGCATTCAGTAGGGGTATAAGAACTGGTGGATGTGAAGCTTGTATGTATGTGTTATCTTGACTGTGGCATTGAAATCATTGTTGGTTGTTCCACATAAAATATGTAAATCTCTTTTCTCTTAAACCTCATGAAGTGTACTATCTACATAATCTGGTCTATTTATATAATATGGATCCCTGATACATTACAGTCCAATAGAGAAAATCATAGAATGTAACATGGACAGCTAAACATGGTGGATAATGCTTTAGTTGGACACTACACTGAAGTCAATCGCTTGTGAACGGTCCACTAAATATCCAATCTACTTCCAACCATGCCTCTATCAAAATATTTCTCGCGTGAGAAAGAGAAACATGAACGATCATGGAGTGCAGTGTGTGTCGGGATGTAGGCTTTTCAGAGCATCTATTTCATTGTAGCAAATGCACATGATATCATTATAATATCCTTTGTTAAATCTACCTGTTGAAGCCTGGAAGTGTGATGTTGGTATAGGGTGATTGCTCAGTATATTTACAACAATATATATTCATGTCATTTATTAAAGGAATTGAATCTTGGTGGGGAGGATAACAATTATTTCTCACAATCATTCAAGATATACTCAATTGACATTTGATTTCTTCTTGTTATTATTACTGTCTTTTTATTTTGTTTCATCTTCTGAATTTTCTTATTTTCTAACTAAGAGAGTTCAATCTATCAACAATAAATATGATAAACTCACTTCTTCTAACTCTAAACCAATTTAATTAACCTTAAGAATTATATATATACATTTGATTTCTTCTTGTTATTATTACTGTCTTTTTATTTTGTTTCATTTTCTGAATTTTTTTATTTTCTAACTAAGAGAGTTCAATCTATCAACAATAAATATGATAAATTCACTTCTTCTAACTCTAAACCAATTGAATTAACCTTAAGAATTATATA
>ML782288.1:260301-328264 GCA_009831015.1 Picea engelmannii
ATATATATATATTAGAAATCACATAATACTAAATATAATACTAAATGTTATCCAAAAATAGTCTATTCTTTTACTCACATACTATAAATGTTATCCAAAAATAGTCTATTCTTTTACTCACATACTATAAAAGCTTATAAGAATGTTATTAGTCACTTAAAGATACATATTGTATATATTAATGTTATAAGATTAAATTGTCCTCTCAATGTTCTACTTGTAACTTAATTAAGTTAAGATTCAAGTGTAATTTTATTAGTTTTTAGTTATGGATTAGATTAGATTAGCTAACTATCAATGTTGCTAATGATGATGATGTCCATTGAGGTTAGAATTGGTGTATTGGACCTTAAGAAAGGTAAGTGATTATTTAGATTTCCTTAAAATTTTATTTATGTTCTCGAAAAGCATTAAAAGAAATATTCTAAGATCACCATAATTTTGATGACTTAGAAGGTTAGAAAGATTGGTATTGTGAAAAATATCTTGGAATTGTAATCTAATTTGAATATAAATCTAATGCTCTAAGAGAAAAATGTTTTTCATCTTGAACTCTCTTAATGTTAGAAAAATCACAAATTCTTCCGTTCATCGTATATATTCCTTTGATTAATAATTAATCTCTTTTTATAATGCTTCACTTGTACCTTCTTTATCACTTCATTTCCTCTCAAATTATATAACTTCCACCTTCTTTACTTATTACTTCGGCACTGCCATTAATATGTCACCCTACATCCTCCTTATCACACTCATCATGCAACCCCTTACCATACTCCTTATGTGCATGTGCTTCCATGAACTTCTACGCATTATCTCATGCAATCACTATCATTCACCTGATTCTATGTTACTATATTCATCTGATTCTTCCCTTTTGTGTCTAAGTTACACACTTCATCCTAATATGCTCATGTGTATCCACCTACTCCATGAGCTATATGTTGTATTTCTACTTCGATTGCACTTTATGCCCGGACTAATATGTTGCATTTATACTTCGATTTTTATGCCCGGACTAATATGTTGTATTTCTACTTCGATTGCACTTTATGCCATGACTAATGCTCATACTTAGATGGTACAAAGGTTCTCTTACATCAGGTACAAAGGTTCTCTTACATCACAAATCCTATGAGGGTTATTTTACAAAAATAAATAAAATTGTGCTACCTAAAATGAAAATGTAGAATAAATAGTCTTTCTCAAGAAACTATTGTAATTACCTCTTAAATTTCACAAATTGTGTATAGTCATTTTAAAGGAGACTTAGATGCCATTTCAATCTTGACACGAGTTTAATAAAATATCCTCCTCCCTTCTAAGATTGATTCCTAATGTTTTTTCTTAAAAAAACTTAGATTATAGAACTAAAAAACTAATAATACTCTTTAAGATGGTTCACTTTTCACTTGAAGGGTGTTTGACCACTGTATGACATGTAATGCATAATGTTGACACTATTTTTTCAAGGGTTTTTATTTTTCATAACAAAATACGACGAGTGGAAATAGTTCTACAAATTCATTTTCCTTAGTAGATGCATTTTATTATCAATAAGTCAAAAATAAATTTATAATAACAAAATATGAGAAGCAGAATTAAGTTTGCAAATTATTTTTCATTTATAGATATATTTTATTATCAATAAATCAAAATTACATTTAAAATAATGATAAAAATAGCCTAATATTAAAATGTGGAAATCCCTTTGAGTGTGGAATCTACTTAGTTCTATTAGATAATTAGAAACCACTTTTCTTATTAGTTTTTTTTTTTTTTTTTAAATTATAGTAGACAATGATATTGTTACTCTTCTTCCTTGAATCCCACACTTTACTATTATAATTAGTTTCATAAAACAATGCATATCCCCATTATACAACAAAATAGGTATAAGGCTAGAATTAAACATAACATCCACTATACTTATACCATTCTAATGATTTGTGGCATCCTTACTCAACATTCCTAAACATGAGACAATGATTCATTAAACAAGGCATCAAATTTTGATCCTCAAGAGACCATTTTACCATAATAAGACAAAGATGGTCTTCCATGGAGGCCTAGAATGAAGTGAATTCATGCATATTGAAAAATAATAAAATGTAGTTGAATACACAAGTGTAGAATAATGAGAATTTATGGCAACCAAATGCCTATGACAAAATTTAAACATAATCACACACAACAACTTAAATTCATATATTTCCATAATAGAAATGACATTAAATTCATAATCTTAAATAGATACAAAGCACCTAACTTTTAATAGAGATGGTTTAAGTAATTGGCCATGTACAAGTAATTTTCAACCCAATCATAGGAATCTAGGGTAGGTGCCACCTCCATGTTAGTCTATTAGTCCACCAGGGTGATGGAACTGAGCTACATGCTTCTAACTTACTCAAACCAATCTATTTTATCTCATGGATTAACTAATCTACAAATTATAGAGCTCTATAGGCATCTCATTTGGTCATGAAACATACATGACATTCTCTTCCACTACCCTACCTAACACAAGGAAGATATTCCAATTTTGTACTCAATAGTCCCTTAGGGATATCTATAACACCCTAGTTTTGATCCCCAATGTAGCATTGTATATTTGTAAGTATTATGAATGGTTGTTGGCCAAGAAATGTAATATGTAAACATTGTGCATTGAAAATAATAAAATGAAATACATCGTTGGATGTAGACAAGTAAGGACCATATTAATGGGGGGGATATGATTCCACAAGAGAGGGGGCTTAATGGGGGTTTTAAGGGGTTTTCATATGCCTCCAGACTTAAGATATATTCATTAATTAGTTTTCCATTTATCCATTTATCCCTTTGACTTATTAACCACTCAATCATTAGATTCATGTAAGAGGTTGGGTGAGGAAGTTATCCCACTTAGTTTTGACAGAAGTGGTTGAGTGTAATCATCCTTTGGAGAAGAGTAAGATTCAAACAAGGATGGGAGAAGAGGAAATTAGAGTAGGAATAAGGGGAGTTTTTATAGAGAGAATGAAGGGAGGAAAACTAGAGCTGAGTGTTGAAAGTGAGTGGTCAACCATATTGTGTATGGAAGAAATCTTTCTAAACTTAATAATTATGCTGAGAATGAGGTTGTTATGTCACTAAGGGACTTGATGTTGATAAAAATTACCCAAGAGAAAGCAAGCTTTCTATGTGAGCACTCTTGTTGTTATTGGATTTCATAGAGCCCCTAGTAGAGATATTCTTGGATGGTATATGTTGGAGCCCTAGAGGGGATGGATATTGTATGAGGGACTATGATGCAGAGAAGGAAATATCATCCCTTGGGTTGTGCATACTGATGGGGAAGAGAGATGGGTGGTTGGAATTGTTGTAGGAGTTGCATCAGTGTGTTTTTAGTAAGTTTGGAGCAGTAACAATGGAATGTAGACACCCATATGAGCATGTCCATCATTGTGGACTTATAGCCCTAGCTTAGGGTTGACTTGGTGCTGAGAGAATTAGAGAAACAATGTCTATGGTTGGGTGGAATTTCCTACATCTACATTCGGTTGTGTAAATCATTTTTAGGAGATAAGTGTTTTGATCATTGTGTCATTTATTGTTTTAATGCTATGATAAAATGTTGCATTTACTCTATACTATATATGTACAAATGTTGTTGTGTGTGTTTCATTGTTTTTGTGCATGTTTAAATGGTTGCATTCATGATTTTAATTATTAATGGTAATATCATGACTCTAAATGTCATGTTGCACATATATTTCCGCATTTAAATCGATAGGTTAGTCAATTTGGTAGTGATAGGACCCAACAAGGGAGTTGAGTACTTTACATGTTGGTATTAGATCTTAAAATAACATTATATGCACCCTCAAGAAGGATGTAATTAATTAATTAATTAATGGTATCATAGAGATAATGAATTAAGTAAAAGAATTTTTGAAAATTTCAATATGTGAAAAAATGTGGATTTTAGTGACAACACAAGGTATTCCAATAGAGGACGAACACCTTCAGTAACCACTCACACAACCAGATCAAATATCAACACACCAATGTTTTTAGATGGTAAAAATACAATGTGGGGAAACATCTATGGCCCCAACCAATGTGGCCACTTGAGGAAATTTTTTAATGCAAAAGAAAACTATTTTACAAGAGAATTTCTCATAGTTGGTCATCAACAAATGACTCTCCATGCTCCTTAAATAGAGATCATGGACCAATTGGGTGTTAATCCACAAATCATTATATCCATTAAGATCAAAGACAATATGAGTTATTATATCACTCTATTCCTAGAACATATCGTGACCATTGGATTAGAAATGAATACTAATGTATACTGAAGAAACACTATAAGAAACAAACTTTAACCTAACGACACATTAGACCAATTTGATCTTAACTAAATCCTGAGTGTCTAAATATACTAGCATCCCCCCTTAAAAACAACATGGGTTATGATTGAAGGATTTACAAAGATGACACAATAGGATAAGGAAGGATGAATTAGACCCTATCCCCCCTTCATGAAAACTTCTTGAACTCCTATCATAGATTAAGGTTTGGAAAAATTCACTTCTGTAAGAGACTTTGTGAAAAATTCTACAACTTGATCTTTAGTAGGGAAAAAGAGAACTTCAATAAATTGATCATGAATGAGCTTTCTGATGAATTACATGTGTAACTCGATGTGTTTATTGCACTGATGTTGAACTGGACATTTGGCGAGCTTGAATAAACTCTAATTTTTGCACCAAAGGGTGGTTGTATGTTGCTACTAGAATCCAAAATGTGAAAGGATCTATCAAATCCACAAGGGTTCTTGACTTGCATTAATTTCTAAGGTACTTTTGCTAAATAAATAACAATAACCTATTGTTTCTTACAAGCCTAAGTGACATGTCAATAACCAAGGATGAAAACATAACCTGTAGTAAACGTTCAATTATCAGGGTTGTCAACCCAATCCGAATCAGTGAAACCAACCAACAAAGGAGTTCCCCCTAAAATGTAATGTATCCCAAACTGAACTATATGTTGAACACACTAAAGTATATTTTTTGTTGATTTCTACTCGATTTCATGGGGTGTTTTCATATATTGGGAAACAAGACCAACAATGAAAGAAATATCAGGATGGGCATGAGTAAAAAATAATAGACTATCAGCTAACTAATGGTACAAAGTGGCATTAAATTTGGGAGTAGTATAGGTGGAAACAAATTTGAATATAGATTGGAAGGGGAAAGGGGCTAGTTTAGAATCATCCATGTGAAAGTGTTTAAAAAGGTCCCAAACACACTTAGATTGGGAAATAAAAATTCCTTCCTTCATTTGCAAAACTTGGAGGCCAAGGAAATAATGCAAATATCCTAAGTCTGTCATTTCAAAAAAAATTTTAAGGTTGGTTTTTAGATTGGTTAAAATTTTAGGGTCAATACTAGGGAGGATAAGTTCATCAACATAAAGATAAATTATTATGAGATGGCTTCCTACTATCTTGGTATATACATTAAGGTCAGAATGAAATCTAGAAAAGTCAGTGTCAAGAAGAACGTTTCCCATTTTGTCATACCAAGCTCAAGGAGCTTTCTTAAGACCATAAAGAGATTTTTTAAGGAAAAAAACAAGGCTAAAGTCATTTTGGACATAGCCAAGAGGTTTTTTCATGTATATTTCTTCTTTCAAATCCCCATGCAAGAAGAGAGATTTATATCCATCTAATGGAACTCCCATTTATGCGAGGAAGTAAGGTCTATAACAAGGAGGATGGAATTCATTTTGGCTACAAGGGAAAATGTTTCATTATATTCAATTCCTTAAACTTGAGAGAATCCTTTGGAAACTATTTGGGCCTTATGTCTTTCAACATTTCCATCTAATGCATACTTATTTCTATACACCCATTTACATTTGACGAGTTGTATTCCTTTCAGAAGAGGTAGAATATCCCAAGTATCGTTAGACATTAAAGAGACATACTCTTCATTCATTCTTGTGTCCCAATATGGATGGCTTGAAGGTTATACAAATGTGTCGGAATCATGAGTCTCTGAAACTTGAGCCAAGAGAGAAGAGGCTTGTTGGAACTATGAACGTGTCTGACGTTGATCTCTAGGATCATCGACAATATCACGAGTTGTTTCTCGACTTAAAGAAACCCATCCTAGAAATTTTGGTACCGGTGCAGGTTTGTGTTCAATGGACTCAACTATAGGAAGGTGAGTAGGTGGAGGTGGATTTGCATCCTCACTATCAGCATCTGAAGAAGAAACCAGAATAGGAACAAAATATGGCACAAATTCCAAATATGGATCATGGATCACATGCCAAATATGGAACAAATGATGAATTAGGCTCATGAATCACAAGACAATATATTTTCATCAAATTTAACATCTCTTATAAAATAGTTTCATTGGAATGAGGTTGAGGAATTCGATAGCCTTTGAAATCTTTATAATATCCAACAAAAATGAAATTCTCATTTTTATGATGCAATGCTTTACTTTTCTCATGTTATGAATGTGATCCCAAGCTACACTATCAAATACATGGAAGTGGCTTACATATGGCTTAATTTTAGTCCATGGTTATTTCAATATTATATTTTTAAAATCCTTTGTGGGAGTGTGATTTACTATGTATTTTTCACAGTTGATGGATTTTGCCCAATAATTAAGACTTAATACTTTAGATTGGATCATAGAATTAGCCATTTATTTTAATGAGTGATTATTTCTCTTAGAAATACCATTTTTTTGCAGTGCATATGGAAAAATATGTTGCATTTGAATGCCCTATGTAGTGAAGTAAGTTGTTAATTTGTTGTTCATGTATTCACCTCCTTTATGTTTTCTTAAATTTTTGAAGTTGATGTACATATTGTTTTTATACAAGGGCCTTGAGGCCAATAGCTTGTCAAAAGATTCACTCTTAAGTTTTAATAAGTAAACTCAAGTGAGTCTAAAGAAGTTATCAATGAATGTTAAGAATTAATTTCACACAGAGAAAGAAGGAGAAAAAATTAGACCACAAATAATTGTGAACAATATACAAAGGGGTCAAGGCATTCCAAGAGGAATGCTTGTCAAATGAGTCTTGATGATATTTTTCAAGAACACAACTGGCACAAACACCATCTATGCAAGAAACAAGAGGAACACCAATGGCCATATGTTTATAACATAGTTGTTGTAATGAGATATAGTTTAAATGACCAAATCGATCATTCCAAAGTTTGTTCAATTCATTTCTATGAGAAAAAACATGATGGAAAAGGTGATGATCGAAAGTTGTCAAATTTGTACAACTTGGTAATATCATCAACAATTCCAGTTCCTAGGACATGCTTAGGTCCTTTTAAATCCTTGAACTTTGCAAGGTGAAAACTCTACGGTTTTTCCTTCACCTTAATGAGTGAAAACTCTATAGTTTTTCCTTAAACTTAATGAGTAATTTGATACACTAATAGAAGGTTGCAAGAAATACTTGGAACAAATAATACACCATTTAAATGACCATTATATACTTGAACTATTCCATACCCTACAACACTAAGAGATCTATTATCACCAACAAACATTTTTTTGGTGTTCATTTAGAGAAAAAAAGATGGCTCTATCCTTAACCATATGATAAGATTCTCCATAAACAATAAGCCACTCATCATAAGAAGAAGTAGAAGATGCAATGAAGGAGAAACCACAGGAAGACAGTGCATGTCCATGAGAAGAAGAGTTATAACAAGAAGACTCAATATTGATGTTGTGCTTCTTCATCACTGCTTGCAATGCTTCCATCTTGTCAAAATAGTTTAGACTCCACATGACCATCTCACCCACAAAATTTACAATGCCTATCATTTTTATTACCTTTGGATTTTTCTCTTTTGTCTCCATTAGGAGTAGAATTTGGCTGAGAGGGTTTTGGAGCTTTGTTTTTCTTTTTGTTTTGGCGAGGATGTTTCTTCTTGGGATTCTTGGATTTATCTTTCTACTCAGCCACTAAGGCTTTGTTAGTTGTACCTTCAATCATAATCACTCCAAGTTGCAAAAAAATATCTTTCTCTCTAATCAGAGAATCACAAAAAGACTCAAGAGTGGGTCATTTATAAGAACTCCCTAGATATTCTCTAGTGGCATAAAAGGTATATACAAAGACATAATATGCACTACCAAGCCTAGTAATAATAACATAGATGCATCGGTCATCCTTCAGATCTATGTTACATTATATATATAGAAGTCTAAGTGTCTTAGATAAATGATATTCAATGTGAGGAAAATCATTGGGACCTGAAGTCATTAAGTGATTTTCAATCTGGTGGGCTCAATTCACATTGTGTTTACCAAACACAACTTCAAGATTTTCTAAATCTTTATCTGGGCCATCAAATCCTTGAAGGAGAAACCGTAATCTAGGAGATATGGACATTATAATTAGTACATGTGATCCATCATTCTTATTATCTCATTTGGATTTATTTTCATCATCATAGGGGGATTGTTCTTTTTCCAAGGTAATTTGGTACAACCATTTACTTCTTAGTACATCCTTCATATGGGATTTCCACGAGAAGTAATTGGTACTAGTAAGCAAAAGATCACTTGAAGAAACCATATTAAAATATGTAGATAATATAGATTCAAAAAATGAAACAAATGGTTTGGATGAAAGGCTCTAAAAAAATAGGCCATTTAAAAAAAACAACATTGAAAACATACTTCGGATGTGAAATTTATGCCTTGTTGAAAAAAAGTAAAAATAATGACCAAGGTGCCACGTGGCAGGTAGAAGTTGACCCACCTGGTGATGGATGAAAAAAAATCCCTTCCTTCTCTAACTTTACCTATAATATCACTTTTACAACTAATTTACTTATGAAGTGGCCAACTAACTTTACCTATAAGCTCAATTTTACAACTAAGTTACTTATGAAGTGACCCACTTTTATAAAATAAGTGAGAATCATTTTTATAATGAAGTTACTTTATAAATTAAAGTTGCACATCAAAAAGTTTATAGTGATTCACTTTTATAATTTAAGTGAAATGCACTTTACGATGAATGCATGGACTTTTACAAAAAGTAACTTAAAAAATAGACTTGAACTCAAGACCTCTTATTTCATAAAGCAACTTTCAACCAAGTGAGCTAGTGAAAAACACATTGTAATTATAAAGGAGGAAGATGGGGGTATTGTTGTTGTTGTTGCAGCTTCACCGCAAGGAGTGTACTTACCAAAAAAACTTAATTTCATGTGCTCACACAAAAATAAAGTGAATTTTTGGAAAAAAAAAAGTATTTTCAACAACAACAATGGGATTAGATCTCTGTTAGCTTACCCATAAAATGCAAGTTTTCTCTCTATTTCTGATACCTTAGGATCACACAAAATGCACGAAAAATAACATACACAGAAAATAAAATAATTTCCACTTTGTTTCTAATTTTCTGAGATCACACAGAAAACTTGAAAAAGAGAATACATAGACCAAAAAGAGTAGCAACCTGGAAATGAAAATAGAAAGTTGAAATAATATCTCTATAATTTTTTTTTAAAAAGGGTGTATTCAGGATTTATACCTCCTCATCTGACTAAAATGGCCATATCTTAGGCAAAGGGAAACCTTTTTGAGTTAAGTGAAAAGGTTTTATTACTAAAAGAATTACTCCAGACATAATGAAATGGTCTTCTTAGCCCATAATTGTATGGAAATAGTAGAAACCTAAGATGCGACAACATGGATTCAAGACCTCGATCTATAACGAGAGTGAGTATTCAAATGAGATCTAATACAATGTTCGATAACATAGGATGAAAAAAATCACTAACCACTCACACAACTATATCAAAGATCAACACACCAATGTTTTTATGTGGTAAAACCCCAATGTGGGAAAACATCCATGGCCCCAACCAATTTGGCCACTTGAGGCAATTTATTAATGCAAAAGAAAAATATTTTGCAAGAGAGTTTCTCACAATCAATCATCGACAAATGAACCTCCATTCTCTTAAAACATATATCATGGACCAACGAGTGTTAAGCCATGAATCAATGTAGCCATTAATATCGAGGAGAACATGATTCGTCAAATCACTCTATTTCAAGAACAAATCATGACTGTCGGATTACAAATGCATACTAAAGAGACACACTTTATCCTAACAATACATTAGACCAAGTTTATATTAACTAAATCCTAAGCATCTAAATATCCTAAGAATATGAGTCTCCGGGAAGGACAAAATTAATTAATTAATGGTATAAGAGAGATAATGATTTAATTAAAAGAAATTTTGAAAATTTCAGTATGTGACACAATTTGGATTTTAGTGACATGTGCCCATAAGTGAGTTTGGGGTGTGTTACAGGTTGGTATTAGATATTTTGGTTCAATATCGAACATATATGGGATGAATCCCAATGTTGATTTAACAAATTCTCTATTGCATAGCATTAGTCTGTGTCAAATTTAGGAAAAATGGTAAAATTCATAGTGAGATTCCCAAATTTTGGGTGAAATAAGAATGTAATTTTGAAAAGGGATTGAAAATTGATAGTCCCATGATTAATTTCAGCCATGATAAGATAATTCCAAAGATCCCATGGTGGTTGCGAAAGAAAATAATATTTTCAATTGAAAAATAAAATCTTGGAAAATTATTAGCTTTGAGAATTTTTGGAAAATTGAGATATTTTCCTTACCTGGGGAACTAGAGGCCACGTTTTAGGTGATGTGTTGGTGGTGACATGGAATTCCATCGTGGAATTCTTGGGGTTATGTAGTGAAAGGTGGAAGACCCGATACCATAAGTGGTATCTAAGTTTTTAAAAACATTTTTGGAAAAACAAATTCTTCAATTTGAATGAGAATGTGACACATGGGCACAAGGATGTTTGGAAAATATACTATGTCCCAAAAATAATGGAGTGAATAATGAAATATGTATGAAACAGATGATATGCAAGTGTGTTATTCCTTTACATGGGCATAAAAAGGATGTTTAGAAAATAGACTAAGTCCCAAAACTCACAGAGTGTGAAATGAGAGATGTGGTATGTGGGATGACATGCAGATGTGGGAGAATATCATAATGTTCTATTCCTTTGTGTGAGGCCAAGAATTAGTAGAAAATATAAATCCACACTTGATGAGTTATGCAGTATCATGATAGGTGAATAAATAAACCAATAAATGAGTGTTGGTCTTCCTTAACAGATGATTCTTCCTATCACCTATGACTCTTCATGTTTACACTACAATTAAAACAATGAAATATCAAGGATTACGTGTCCAACATTCCCCCCATTAATCCAAAGGGATTCTCGTGATTCCAGGCATCATTCTAAACTTTTCAATTTTTTCTCTTCCAAGCGATTTGGTTAAGATGTCTACAATTTTCTCATTTGTAGAACAATGTCCCATGTGAATAGTCTTGGCCTCTACATGATATCGAATCAAGTGGTACTTTGTGTTGATGTGCTTATTTCAATCATGGAAACCAAGATTCTTGGCCAACTTGATTGAAAAAGTATTTTCAATTAGAAGAGAAGTAGACTTCACTTGTTTCTTCTACAAATCTTCAAGTATTTTCCTGAGCCACAAAATATCCTTTGTTTCTTCTAAAGTTGACACATATTCTTCCTTTGTTGTGGAATATGCTAGAAATGATTATTTGCGTGATCTTCAAGAGAAACATGTTGATCTAAGACTCATGAGATAGCCTAAATTCGATACTCCAGTTTCCTTATCCTCAAAAAAGTATGAATCAGGATATCTGATCAGTTTGAATTCATCTACCTTAAAGTACTTGAGCCCAAAATCATGAGTTCCTTTCAAGTATTTTAGAACTTTTTTTGCAGCATACCAATGTCCTTCACAAGGATTTTTCACAAAACTAGAAAGAATCCCAACGACAAATGAAATTTTTGGTCTGGTGGTAGTAAAATAGATAAGAATTCTGAAAAGTTGTCTATACTTGGTTGCATCCTCAAATGCATTCCCTTCTTTTGATGTGAGTTTCAATTTATGTTCCAATGGAGTATAAATAAGATTTCACTCATCCATGCCAAACTTGTTCAACAATTATCCAATGTACTTCCTCTAGGAGATGAATATGTACTTTGGATTTTGAATCACCTCAATGCCCAAATAGTAGTGAAGATGTCCCAAATCTGTCATCTCAAAGCCCTTCTTCATCTCTTTCTTTATGGATGCAATGTAGCTCTAATTGTTCCCTACTATCAACATATCATCTACATATACTACAACATATACAATAGTTTTTTCCAACTTTCTTGACAAACAAAGTCACATTGTCAATATTGAAATGCTTGAAATTTAGTTTAAGAAGATGCTTAGTTAAGTTTTCATACAATGCTCGTGGTGATTATTTCAATCCATATAATAATTTGATGAGCTTGCATACCCTATGTTTTTGTACCTTCACAAAAAATCCTTTTGGTTGATACATGAACACATTTTATTTCAAGTAAACATTCAAGAAAGAAGTATTCACTCCCATTTGATGAATTTTCCATCCATTTTGTACTTCCATGGAAAATAGAGTGCAAATGGTAGCCCATTTTGTTTTCGGGGAAAAATTCTCCTCATAATAAACACCTTCTTTCTATTAAAATCAATTTTCCATGAGCCTTGTTTTGTTCTTGTCAAGTGATCCATCGGATTTGTACTTGTTTTTGAATACCCACTTGCAAACAATTGGTTTGGTTACAAATGAAGGGTCCACCAACTTCCATGTCCTATTCTTGATGAGAACATCATATTCCTTCTACATGGTTGCTTTCCATTCATAATGAGAAGTGGGTTATTTAAAGGAAGTCAGTTCATGGTTAGTAGATAAATTCAACTCACAATCATTTGAAACATCCATGTCAGCTATATCACCTTCATTTGAATTATCTACATTACCTCCATATTGTCTTGAGGACATTTTGGTTCCTATCTTTCCAACCTCATCAGGATCAACACTTTGAAGTGTTTTTGTGATCCATTTTAGTGGAACTTTCTAATATGGTCTAGGTTGCTTGGCTGATTGAGATAGTGTTGAGTTATCAGCAAGCCTTAAATTTTCAATCCTCTTGATCACATCACCCAATTGAAATTTAGGTTCTGATGAAGTGGTAGGAACTTCATCATGCGGGAAATATGGCACTTTAAAAGAAGATTCCATATATTTACCCAAGATAGGGATCCCCCCTTCAAGATGTGGAATCTCATCATCAAATTCATGATATGTCTTTACAAGAGTGAATCTATGGAGATGATCAAGATGCCTCTCAACAGTTTCATATTTCTTGGAGGATTCAAGAAATATCACATCTCTGGAAAGGATGAATTTATTTTTTTTCTCATTGTAAAGACCATACGCATTATTGATATTTGAGTACATGCTATAGAGGGAAAACCCCCCTATGGATTAAAATAGGGTTCAACATGTAGGCATATCTAACATTCTAAAAGTCTCCTACTTTTTATAACTACCTCGAATATACTCCACATTCATGCATAAAATACAAATTAAAAATATCTGGTAACTCTACCTTAAATTCCGCGTCCGGTGTCGATCCTTTCGCATTCGTTTTCTCCTTGACTACAAGTCTCCTCCCAAGGCTGACCTGCATTCACAAAAAGACAAACAAAGAACTATGAAAATGCATCTTATATATGAATTAGTGGTTTAGATATCATAATAAAAGATAAATAAAACATAAAGATTGAACACATCATATTGCGGGACAGAAGAAGTATTCCTTTTATTGATATCACAAAGTTTACTTACAATGAGATAAGTGACTACTCCTTGAACCTGGTCCGGGATCCTCTTCACCAAGACCTAACTGCGCTTCTATGTATCTTTCTCCTCTCACACTCTCTCTAGGGAATTGAATAGACTAATAATGGAGGAAAAAGGTAAGAATGGGCAATTCTGGAACAAAACTCACAAGGTGGCTGCAAATTCTTGGGGCAAGGAGGGGATGTGAAATAGGAAGAGTTTCATTGTTCTTATGCTTATGTTTTGAATGATACCCCAACACCTCCTTTTATATGACAAAAGGATGGTTATTCGGTTGGGTGACGGGCTATAGGCGGTGGGACAGTTGGGAAACTACCCAATAGCCCTTAATCTCAACGAATTCCTTACAAATTTTTAATTTTTGCAACATTTTTGGGTATACACGGGCTGTAATCTGCAGCTAGCATACATATGCGAGATGTGGTGGTGCAGAAAGCATGTGTATGCGGGCAGTAGTGGTGCAGGGCACGTACATCTTAAAAAATATGGTTTTTAAGAAGAGTTTCTCAATGATGGCTTGGAAACAAATAGCAAGTAAGAGGGCCTGATACCAGGTATGCATGTATGGTGCAATTTAGGTTTATAATGTTGAAATAATGTAACTGCAAAGAGTATTATTATTATTATTATTATTGATATTTTATTTATAGGATCAATCCCCATTGTGGATTGATTATGTCGAATATTGTAATAGGACCAAATCCCCTTTTGCGGATTGGTCAACAAACAATTATAATAGGCATAATAAGAAGTCAACCCTAGCAGTTAATAAGAAAACCCAGAAATATAATAAAGGTGGGTTTACCCACCCAGATTGAGAAGTCAGCCCTGCCAGTGAAGATACACTTCACACGTGCCAGAACTTGTATAAATAAAGGAGGCTAGTGCCTCATTTGATCACAACTCACTTGCTCAGTTTGGAAGACAAGTTCTGATCTGTTACTGGCAAAGGAGAGAGAGAGTGGCGCATATATTGGAGAGGAATTTATGTTTCAACATAGATATCTCTTGGCATTGTATTGGCTATCTATATTAAGGAAGTTTTGTTGGGTTTTCTTCCCCTAGAGGGTTTCCCAGGATAAATGTTGTGTCTCTTGTGAATGTGTATTTCTCAGTGATCTTATTCTTATGTTGCTATTATCTATTAAAATGCAAAGAACTATAATAATGGCATAAAATTTAACATGGTATCAGAGCCAACCTAAAGGAATCATACTTTGCAAGAGAAAAACGTCACTATTGCAGTACCTGCAAATTAGGGATTTTCAAAAGTGAAGCTTTTTATCTTCAAAACCACCTAGAAAGTTGTGCCCTCCCCCAAGGATCATTTTGGCACCTTTAGCGCACCTTTTCAGTGGCTGGATCTCCTGGAAAGTGAAACCCTAGTTTCACAAAAGTACCAAAAGTACCAGAAAACCAGTACCAGAAGTACCAGAGTACCAGAAATACTAGAAGCACTAGTCCAGAAATCCACAGATCAGATCTGAATGGGAAAAATTTGGATTTTCTTAGATCCAAGCACACGAGGCAGCTTGCCTCAGCCAAGCGCATCTCCTAGTAAGTTCAAATTTTGATTTTGAGCACTTTCATTTTTTGGTCATTTTCCTAGCTCCAGGTAAAGATGTCTGCAAGAATTAAGCTTGTTGACAAGTTAGAAGAAGTGGAAAACTTTCATTCCTGGAAGTATAGGATTGGCCTCATTCTTGAAGAGAATGACCTAGCAATATTCATCAAGGAAGAATTACCAGAACCCGAAGATGCTGCAGAAAAGGAAAAGCATCAAAAGGACACAATAAGGGCTAAAAGAATCATTGCAGATTCAATCAAGGACCAACTGATCCCTTATGTGTCATCCAAGAAGACCCTGAAAGAAATGTTCAATGCCTTGACCAGACTATATGAATGAAAGAACATAAACCAAAAGATGAATCTTAGAACTCAACTGAAGAATACAATGATGCAGAAAGGAGAAATGATTCAGGAATACTTCTCCAGAATCTCGGAATTCAAAGAACAACTAGAAGCTATTGGAGATACCATAGACGAAGATGAACTCATAATGACAACACTAAATGGTCTTACAAGACCTTGGGATGATTTCATCCAGACGATATGTGCCAGAAATGAGAAACTGAAGTTCGACAGCCTATGGGAAGAATGCATCCAAGAAGAAACAATAGTAGTGAATTGTGAAGCACTACTAGCTAGGGATGATGATCAATCTCTATCCACCCACGCCAAAGGAGGAAGGAAGAAACCCTACCTCAAAAGGGACACTCATAGAGAGCCTCAACCATCAAAAAAATCCAATAACAAAGAATCTCATCCAAGGAGATTTCAAAAGAAAGGACAACGCAAGGAAAGAGATCTCTCATCTATACAATGCTATCATTGTGATAAGATGGGACACAAGGAAAATTCTTTTCCATTCAGACGAGAAGAATACAAGAGGAAACATCAGAGGCAACATGCCCACATAGTCGAAGATGAAGATCCACCTATAAAGATGATCAAGGACCATGTCTTGATCTCGACCCTCTCAGGATCGGTAACACCTGAAGAGGACACATGGCTCATTGATAGTGGTGCATCAAAGCACATGACGGGTAAGATAAATACTCTCTCTTGTATTTCAGAAAAGAATTTTTCTCAAAAAGTAACACTTGGAGATGATTACCAATATCCCATCAAGGGAGTGGGAGAATCAAACTACAAGCTAGATTCAAAAAACTCAATAAAGATGAAGGACGTACTCTATGTACTACGCTTGAAGAAGAACTTACTTTCCATATCATCTTTAGATAAGAAAGGCTATAGTGTTGCCTTTATAGATGGATAAGTTCTTATGTGGGCTAGAGGAGAAACCATAAATGAAGCAATCATCATTGGAAATGAAGAAAATGGCTTATATAAGCTAAAGGGTCACCTAGAGACTGCCATGACCCATGCCATTGAAAACTAATGCAAACTTTGGCATAGAATATTGGCCCACATCAACTACAAGGTGCTACCATACATATGCAAAGCTGTCACAGGTTTACCAGAACTCAAAGGTGATCATGAAGGCATATGCAATGGATGTGCGCAAGGGAAGAATATCAAGAACCCTTTTTCAAAGAGGGACAACAAAGCAGAAGGAGTACTGGAACTCATTCATTCAGACGTGTGTGGCCCAATGCCATCATACTCCATTAGTAGATATGTATACTATGTATCATTCATTGATGATTATTCTTGCAAGACTTGGATATATTTCTTGAAATATAAAGATGAAGTATTTAGCAAATTCAAGGAATTTAAATCCTTGATAGAGAATCTTTCTGAAAGGAAGATTAAGATACTCAGGTCAGATAATGGAGGAGAATATACCTCAAAAGAGTTCGTGA
The DNA here is from genome assembly GCA_009831015.1 of Picea engelmannii. NCBI lineage: Eukaryota > Viridiplantae > Streptophyta > Pinopsida > Pinales > Pinaceae > Picea > Picea engelmannii. The sequence continues at coordinate 277,519 of ML782288.1, forward strand.
ACTTTTGCAGAGATGTTGGGATCAAGAGGGAACTCACTACTCCTTATAATCCTCAACAAAATGGTGTAGCTGAAAGGAAGAACAGAACAATTATGGAAGTTATGAAGACTATGGTCCATGATCAAGATATTCCTATGTGCTTATGGGCAGAAGCAACAATGGCAGCTGTTTATGTGCAGAACCAATTATCCCATAACACACTTGGGTTCAAGACCCCGGAAGAGATGTTCACCGGAAATAAGCCAGAGGTAAGCCATCTCAAAATATTTGGCTACCCAGTTTTCATACACATTCCGAAAGAGAAGAGAAACAAGATGGAACCCTCTAGAAATAAGGGAATATTTGTGGGATACTGCGAGGTCTCCAAGGCCTTTAGAATCTATATACCAGGTCACCGCCACATTGATATTAGCAGGGACGTGACCTTTGATGAAGAATCAACACTTAAGAAATCAAGAAGATGTCAGATTGAAGAAGTATATGAAGAGGAACGAGTAATTCCCAGGATTACAGAATCCATGAGGGAAGTTCCCAGAGCTACAGAATCAGTGAGGGAAGTTGTAACCTCCCCCGATGAGGAAACTCTTGAAGACCATGATGTAAAAAAAGTTCAAGAACCTCCTCAAATGACCTTCTCCCATAAAAGAAAGCATGCTTGGGCAAGAGAGATTATTCAAGACAGAGAGAAGTATGGTGTTCTAGAAGGAACCTTGAGACAGGTGAAAAGACCAAAGCCATTCTTCAGTTACATGACTTTGATGTGTGATATCCTAGATGAGGAGCCTACCTTCTTTGAAGAAGCCAGTCAAAAGAAGGAATGGGAAGATGCCATGACAGAGGAATACCAATCCATAATAAAGAACAATGTATGGGAAATAGTTCCCGGACCAAAAAGTAAGGATGTGGTATCATCAAAATGGCTCTTCAAAATAAAACATGTTGTTGATGGAAGTATTGAGAAATATAAAGCAAGATTTGTCACTCGTGGCTTTTCCCAGAAGGAAGGCATTGACTATGAAGAGACATTCGCTCTTGTGGCTAGATACACTTTGATCAGGACCATCATATCTCTTTCAGCTAAGATGAAGTGGAAGCTGCACTAGATGGACGTAAAGACAACTTTCCTAAATGATGTCATCAAAGAGGAAGTGTATATAGAGCAACCTCAATGATTTGAGGTTGAAGACATGAAGTCTCATGTCTGCAGATTGAAGAAAGACTTATATGGATTGAAGCAAGCTCCCAGAGCTTGGTATGGCTATATAGACAGTTTCTTGACGAGCTTAGGCTTTACCAAGAGTAAAGAAGACTCAAATCTCTACTTCAAAATTATGGATAATGAGTCAGTAATCTTACTGCTATATGTGGATGACTTATTCTTAACTGGAGAAGAAAATCTCATCGTTGAATGTAAAAGGAAACTTGCCTCTGAATTTGAAATGAAAGACCTTGGCCTAATGCATTATTTCTTAGGTCTTGAGGTATGGAAGAGTCTAGAGAGGATCTTCCTTAACCAAGGGAAGTACACGATCGAGATCTTAAAGAGATTCGACATGCTGGAATGCAAACCCATGAATACACCCATGGAAGCGAAGTTGAATTTTTTGGCCGATACTTCATCAGATTTGATTGATTCCACACTGTACAGACAAATTATTGGATCATTGATGTACCTACCAAACACTAGACCAAACATTTGTTTTGCCATGAACACCTTGAGTCAGTTTCTGGTAGAACCTAGATGTGTTCACTTAGTGGTTGCAAAACATGTGATGAGGTACCTTAAAGGTATGATAGATTATGGTCTCAGTTATGATGGAGATCATAATTTCACATTGAGTGGATACACTGATTCAAATTGGGCAGGAAGCATTGTTGACAGAAAAGTCACTTCCGGATGTTGTTTCAGTTTGGGATCAGCCATGATTTTGTGGCAGAGTAGGAAGCAATCCAATATTTCTCTGAGTATAGCAGAAGAAGAGTACATTGCCGCATGTTCTGCTAGCTGTGAAGCTATATGGATTTGAAAGTTGTTGACCGGTCTATTTGACCTAGAGATGGAAGCAACCACAATGCTATGTGACAACCAGAGTTGCATAAAGATGACAGAGAATCCTATATTCCTTGACAGGTCGAAGCACATAGAGATTCAATATCATTACATCCATGACATGGTGCACAGAGGAGCCTTGAAGCTCATGTATGTTAGCACGGATGAACAAGTTGCTGATGTGTTGACCAAACCTCTATCTCGTGTAAAGTTTGAACACTTTCGAGATAATATTGGTATAGTCCAAAAGGACCCTCCCTGAAAGGGGGGGTATATATGATTCCTTGCTTCTGACCTCGCTGTTATACGTAAAGCAAGATTATGTGTGTGTTCCTTACTTCTGACCTCACTGTTAGACGTAAAGCAAGATGATTCCTTGCTTCTGACCTCATTGTTAAACGTAAAGAAATATGATGTGTGTGTTCCTTGCTTCTGACCTCGTTGTTAGACGTAAAGAAAGATGATTCCTTGCTTCTGACCTTGTTGTTAAACGTAAAGAAAGATTATGTGTGTGTTCCTTTCTTTTGACTTCGCTGTTAGACGTAAAGCAATATGATTCCTTGCTTTTGACCTCGCTGTTAGACATAAATCAAGATGATGATGTGTTCCTTGCTTTTGACCTTGTTGTTAGACGTAAATCAAGATGATGTGTTCCTTTCTTTTGACCCAGTTGTTAGACATAAAGCAACATGATGTATACCTTGCTTCTGACCTAGTTGTTAGATGTAAAGTAAGATTTGACTTGCATTGAGCTACCAACTTAACAACTGTGACGTAGAGCCAGTCTAGTACTATGATGGGCCAACCTAGTGTTGTGATGAGGTATCATTTTTTATACTGATACATATTGATGCAGATGATGATGGCATTCTTTTGAGAATGAAGATGCTACCGATGAAGAAAAGTTCTGATGATTTATAGATACGCCAGCCAATATGATATTGATGATGTTGTCCTCCTACCTTATGTTGTCCTCTCTCTCTCACATGATGCTGCTGAAGAATACCCTTCTTGTTAAGGGGGAGTGTTGAAATATTGTAATTGCAAAGAGTATTCTTATTATTATTGATATTTTATTTATAGGATCAATCCCCATTGTGGATTGATCATGTCGGATATTGTAATAGGATGAAATCCCCTTTTGCAGATTGGTCAACAAACAATTATAATAGGTAGGATAAAAAGTCGGCCCCATCAGTTAATAAGAAAACCCAGAAATATAATAAAGGTGGGTTTACCCACCCAGATTGAGAAATCATCCCTGCCAGTGAAGAGACACTTCACACGTTCCAGAACTTGTATATATAAAGGAGGCTAGCGCCTCATTTGATCACAACTCACTTGCTCAGTTTGAGAGACAAGTTATAATCTGTTACCGGAAAAGGAGAGAGAGAGTGGCACATATCTTGGAGAGGACTTTATGTTTTAGCATAGAGATCTCTTGGCATTGTATTGGCTATCTATATTAAGGAAGTTTTGCTGGGTTTTCTTCCTCTAGAGGGTTTCCTAGGATAAATGTTGTGTCTCTTGTGACTGTGTATTTCTCAATGATCTTATTCTTATGTTGGTATTATCTATTGAAATGAAAAGAACTATAATAATGGAATAAACTTTAACATATAATAGATGCCCCCTAATGTGTGAGGTGAGAGGAGCATTTGATGGCCGAAATACATTACAAATATTCACCAATGTATGAAGTGAGCAAGCCCGGGACTAGAGTTCGGGAGGTTCCATCTGCAAAAATAATAATTATCTTACCGAGGCAGGCATGCCCATGCTCAGGATGAAATAAATCATGGATGCCAATCAAATACACTGCAGATCCATGTCATATAACTATTTAAAGTGTATCCGCGAGCAATACACAATGAATCTACATCTCAAAATCAAAGATATACATGTATAGTATCTATCTTAGAGAAGCCAAATGACACCTGATGGCTGGAGATGAGGCCTTCAGATCTCGAGAAACAAATTCAATATCTTCAAAAATCGGGTAGGAGTGTAATGTGAGTGTACGAATTCACTACCCAAGGTCTTCAACGACTCATCCGGGAACATACACGAGGATCTCGGTGATCAGGCATAGAACTTCATTGATTTTGAACAAGGACTTGATTGGACATTTGGGATGATTGGGCATGAGGATAAGAGACAAACTGCAGAAAGGATGAATCAAGGTCCATAAAAATTCCCTTGGACAAGAGCATGATTGATGATCAGACTAGAGAAGCATGACATTGACATAATTTCACGATGCAGGAGGCAATGAAAACTCTCCATGTGTTTGGAAGGATAACCAAATGGAGGAGGACACAAATATATTTAGAGATAACATCTTCCTAAGGTCATATTCAATCCCAATGCTTGACGACAAATGAAAAGATTTGCTTTGTCAAAGGGTGACTCATTGATCTTCCATAAAAATAAAATATGTTTCGAGTCCTCTTTTTGGGGTATATTTGATTTTTTTGTCTTTTTCAATATTTTGAAGAGCTTGAAAAAGAATAAAAGAATGATATGTTACAAAGGAGGAATGATGATGCAGACCGCACCCTCTGCCTCGACAGAGTCCTATGCGCTGACCTCTCGGTCTTAAGGATTGTTCTAAATTACCCTCGAGCCAGAGTGGCTCCTTTGATTCTCCCCTAGAATCCTTATTAAGATTTGACCCACAGGTTTGTCCTGCTCGTTACAGCCCTTAGGCCTGAGCACTTCTCCATTCTCAAGAAAATAACAATCAGGTTTCAAGGTTTTCCAATCCCCGATGTCACCAACACTTGCTTCCTCGAATCCCCAATCTCCGATATCCCGATGCGCTTCCTTTTTTCTTCGGCCCCTCCTGGCTAAACTCCTGGCCCATATGACCACTATCCCCGTGACTGTAGTCTTATCTCCTATCGGGGTTTTAGACTTTCTTATGTCAAAGCGCATAGACACTTTGTCCTCGGAATCCATGATATTCTGATATGATGTCAGCTGGCCCCCACACAATGGAGCTTTCCTCCTTATCGGGATTCTGGACTTCGCAATTCCGAAATGTATGGACCTCTTGTCCATGGGATTCCCTGATTTCTCGATTCCTGTAATGCCGATAGATAGCTTTCCTTTCAGGAAATCTCCTGAATGATATGATCTCCTCCATGCGTCCTCCTATGATGGACAGTCCTGATCGCTTCTCGCGATTTTGGGGCTTCTGATGCTCCGGAAGTCTTGCCCTTAGGATTCGCAAAACGCCGAACCCCGATGCACCGATTTGACTTTCTATCGGGACTTTCCCCAAAAATCTGGGTCTTCGCCACGCGTCTCAACTGATGGATGAACCTGATCCGATCTCGCGATTTTAGATTTTTTTATACCCCGATGACAAAAATTCTCTGTCAACTCAAAACCCTGGTAGCCGATATAGTGATGGGTCACTCGGTCTCCACCACGTGTCTCCACAAATGGACGACTTAGATTCACTCTCGCTATTTCGAGACTTGAAATGTCTTGACTTTCTTGACCTAGAGAACTCTGATATCCCGAACGTCGATATCCCGATAAGTCAATCCTTTTAGGACTTTCATCCTCCTATTCACGAAGCTTTAACCCCTGTGTAACTCTTGACAGATCTGACGGTTGTCAGGTTCTTCACTCTAGATCTAACGGTTCAGATCTATCCTTCTTGTGCACTCCTCTTGTTCCTTCCTAGACGTGAAATCTTCAACGGTCCAGATCTCTTTTCTCCAGCCGATCCAACGGCTGCTGTGATCTCTCCTGAACTTCTACACTTTCTTCCAGTACTTGGAAGAATTACAAGTTCTAAAAGGCCTCGACCTTTGTCTTCCTTATCCTCTATGAACTCCTTTACTCTTGGATCTTCACCACGCATATAAAAACATTGATCCTCCTAAGATTATCCTTGAATCCCCAAGGGATTCTTTGACTTCTGCACCTCTGTAGAGTCTCCACGCACACACAGTGTTGTCTCTCCTGAGATTCTCAAATGCTCAGACCCCTAAGGAATTTTATCCTTCTTTCTTCTCCCACAAGTGGAGAATGTAATGCCCTCCTGGCTATTTCTCTCTCAAGAAACCTCTTGTTGATTCTGCAGGGTGTTCATCAACCCTGTGAAGATCCTTCAGTGGACTTTTCCTTCAAAATACAAAACTCAAAGAGTTCTCTTCTCCTGTGCCTATCTGCACAATGTCTCAATGCCCTCCTGACAGAGTATCTTTTCACAAAACATCCAACAGTCATGTCTCCTGTACACCTATACACCCGCTCAATACCCACTTGGCAAAGCTTTTAGAATCCTCAGTGATTCTGGCTCTCCTTGAACCCATAACAAATTTCTTTCCAGTGCTTTGTGCCTGTGCTCAATGCCCTCATGGAAGAGTGTCAAGAATCCTCAGTGATTCTGACATCCTAAGAACTCACAGCAGAGTTATTTTCAATGCACCACTGTGCATATGCTCAATGCCCACCTAGCAGAGCTCTACAGAACTCCTCAGACTGTGTTTTCTCCCATAGCCTATCCTCCAAGGTGTTCAATGACCTTGAGGTCTTCCCTGAGTTGTTGACTCTAGTTCTTGTGCCACAACACATCTTTTTTTGAACCCACAGAATTTAGAAGTGCTTATGTGCACTGGTATTCAGAGACTGCAGTACTCTGTCATGCCCTCTTGGCATGAAACCACAAAGAACCTCAAACCTGGAAATCAAACACTCTCCTGCAAATGAAAATGTACAACATACATCTACAACATATATAAAGAACACTCACATACATTCATTTAACAAACAGTAATGCAGGAAAAACTACTCTTTGTATTAAATATGGCAAACGCCTATATTTACAAGGTGTTCCTGAGCACGGCCTGTAACAAGGTCTCGAATCCTTCTCTTCTTCTCTCTACTCGCAAACTCTCTTCTCAACTCTACTGCACACTTTTTTTCTATGCTAGCTCTACTAACTACTAAAGAGATACAATAGATCTTTTTTTTACATGAGGGGGCTCTTCGAGCTCTTTCCTCTAAATCTACCTACCCTATTCAATTACATTGAATGGGTTGTCTAGTCCAGCATATGGATCTAGATATCAGCCTTACAAACATTAAAGGCCTATCTACCCTATGCCTGCACAAAGGCACATCTCTATGGCTCAACAACCTAAGTAATTAAATTACATTGAATTCAGATTTCAAATGAGGTTGCGCCTCTCTTAAACACGCGACTTGAATTTGCTGACGTGGCTGTCTGGATGGCTGGCTGACATGGAGAGATGCTCCTGCATCATACTCCTTAGCTGCAAAATTCATGAGCTCCTTCTCATGAGCTTCCCATCTCAGCTGTTGAAATCCCCCGGGATCCCAAATCATTCTCTGGAGTTGTTCGTCTGCTCCATCTTGCTGATGCTTCTGCTTCTGCGTTGTTGCTGTTGTTGTTGCTTCTCTTTTTCTCAGTTTCACCTTGCTGGCAGTCCCTGCTGACCTGATCATCAGCTCTCTGATCTCCTTGATCACTTCGTCCAGCTGCTCCAATGGCTAGCTCTGTTCATGCAGTCTCCTCAGCTGCAAACATTTTCTGCAGATGGGTAGGTCATCATGATCTCCCATGCCATCCTCATCAGCTTCCAACTTCACCTGTTGGATGTGCATGCTTTTCACTTTCACCCTTCTCTCCAAGGCTTCAATTTTTTCCCACAGATCAGCAAAGAAAATGTTGTCTACCCCTTCTTCTTCTGCTACAAACTCCCAGGTTGTAGTCCTTTCAGCGTCCTGGCTGAAAGTGTTGAGGCATTCCTCATAATGCTCATCATCCTCTTTTGCTTCTTTTACTGTCAGCTTCAGTGCTACAGCTTCTTTTCTTTCGGCTTCTTGGCTGAAAGCGTTGAGCCATTCCTCAAAATGCTCATTCTCCTCTCCTGCTTCTGCTTCTGCTTGGGCAGTCTCAACCACCTGCTCCAATTTTTCTTTCCCGATAGTCTCAGCTGACTGTTCTTCTATTGTTGCTACATCTGCAACAAAGATTTTTGCCTCTCCCTGGGCAAGTGGTAGGAATACCTCGATTCCCCCAATCATCAGAAGATTTCTCCGATCTTCCTCTCCTATCAGCTGCACCTGCTGATCTAAATCCATTTCTGAGCTCATTTGCTCTGTCAGCTCCTCAGGCTGATTCCGACTCACTTCTGAGTTCATGAGACCCTCATATAGTCTCATCTGCTCATCCCTGCCCAGCTGGCAATATGGGATCTGTTCACTACCCTCTTGGTAGATTATGATATCAACTGATCCCATATTCATCAGCAACCCTTGTTGAATTGAACTCACCTCTGAGTCCATGATAATTTCAGACAGTCTTGAATTCTCATCTTTGCCCACCTGGCAATCTGATATTCTTCCACTACCCTCTTGGTAGTCTTCGAGATCCCGCAGCGACCTCATTTCATTGCCCAGCTGGCAACATGAAATTGCCTGGTTGTCCTCATGACAGTCTCTGATATCCTGCAGCGATCTCAACCCGTTTCCCCCCTGGAAATTGGGAATTTCCTTTCTGCCCTCCTGGCAGTTCTTGATATCTTCAGCCGATCCCAATTCCGTTTCCTTACCCACCTAGAAATATGGAATTTCTTCTCTGCCCTCCTGAGAGTGCTTGAGATCTCTAGCTGATCTCATTTCACCCTCTGCATCATTGAGACCTCTCCCAATCTCTGGTTCACACATTTGAACCATTTCCTCAGGTCCGTCGAGGTTTTCAGCATACCTCAACCATCCTCTTAACATCCTACGCTGTCTTATGACCATCAGCTAGTTGACGAGCCATTTTGATTTTGCCTTCCTCATGGGCCATTCATATACCCATCTCGGCTTTGTTTTCTGCTGCATCCGCAATGCAAACTTTTCTATTTCTTTCTTTATATCAGTGAGCTCTTCATCTATATCTTTTTGGCTCCATAGCTCTGAGTTTTTCCTTCCAGCAAATATATGGCCTTTAGTATCCATATTGTTGTTCCTGTCTGCTCTCCTAGAAAACCTGTTGTTGTCACTCTGCAAGTCTGAGTGCTTCATCCTCTCTTATAGTCCTGCTGACTGTCTTTTCGATTGCTTCTTTCCCGTGAACAATCACCACAGAGTCCTCAACAACCCTATCTTCCTTTACCTTCTCCCTCTGCTTGAAATATACAAACAGAGTTCTAGATATGATACCACTTGATGTAGCCAGCTCCGCGACCACCACCTCACGCTCCTGCTCACAGGATCGATCAATCATTTGATGAGACGAAGTGGCTCTTCCGATTCCCTGCCGTAATCTCTGCTAAAAACCCGATCCATAGGTCCTTTATTCACCCACACGGCTCTTATGCTTTTTAACCGTGAGAAACCCCGATGTATTTTTGGGTTTCAGGGTTTAGTGATCCCCGATGTCAAGAGTTCTTGTCCTATCAAACTCCTGAACTCCGATGAGTCAATTTGTCGATATGGCGCTTTATGTGTTAGCCCTCTTGGCTATTTCTGTCTCAAGCAACCTCTTGCTGAGTCTGCAGGGTGTTCAACAACCCTGTGAAGATCCTTTAGTGGACTTTTCCTTCAAAATACAGAACTCAAAGTGTTCTCTTCCCTTGTGCATGTTTACACAATGTCTCAATGCCCTCCTGGCAGAGTATCTTTTCACAAAACATCCAACAGTCCTGTCTCCTGTGCACCTATGAACCCGCTCAATACCCACCTGGCAGAGCTCTTAGAATCCTCAGTGATTCTGGTTCTCCTTGAACCCACAACAGAGTTCTTTACAGTGCTCAATGCCCTCATGACAAAGTGTCAATAATCCTCAGTGATTCTAACTTCCTAAGAACTCACAACAGAGTTCTTTTCAATGCACCACTGTGCATATGCTCAATGCCCACCTGGCAGAGCTCTACATAACTCCTCAGAGATTATGTCTGCAACTGTGTCTTCTCCCACAGCCTAGCCTCCAAGGTGTTCAGTGACCTTGAGGTCTTCCCTGAGTTGTTGACTCCATTTCTTGTGCCACAACATGTCTTTTTCTGAACCCGCAGAATTCAGAAGTGCTTCTGTGCACTGGTATTCAGAGACCGCAGTACTTTGTCATGCCCTCCTGGCATGAAACCACAAAGAAACTCAAACCTGGATATCAAACACTCTCCTTCAAATGAAAACCTACGACATACATCTACAACATATATAAAGAACACTCACAGACATTCATTTAACACACAGTAATGCAGGAAAAACTGCTCTTTGTATTAAATATGGAAAACACCTGTATTTACAAGGTGTTCCTGAGCATGGCCTGTAACAAGGTCTCGGCTCCTTCTCTTCTGCTCTCTACTCGCAGACTCTCTTCTCAACTCTACTCCAAATTTTTTTTCTATGCTAGCTCTACTAACTACTAAAGAGATACAATAGCTCTTTTCTTTTACATGAGGGGGCTCTTCGAGCTCTTTCCTCTAAATCTACCTACCCTATTCAATTACATTGAATGGGTTGTCTAGTCCAGCATCTGGATCTAGATCTCAGCCTTACAAACATTAAAGGCCTATCTATCCTATGCCTTCACAAAGGCACGGATCTATGGCTCAATAGCCTAAGAAATTAAATTACATTGAATTCATATTTCAAATGAGGCTGCGCCTCTCTTCAACACGCGACTTGAATTTGATGACATGGCTGTCTGTTTGGTTGGCTAACATGGAGAGATGCTCCTGCATCAAATGAGTGTCGCAAGAATACTAGTTCCAAGCGCAAGGAACACACTAATGCTCAAAGAAAGGAGACATGTGCATGAAAAGGACACTCAGGAAAATTCCTCCATGGGTCAAGGTGTCAGGTCGCAGAGGTAAAGTGATGCATGGCTTGCTTATAAGGCATGCTTCAAAGGTTCAGTTGAGAGCAACATGGAACCAACATTAGGCCAAAAACGTAGAGATTCAACTATGATTAGAAAGACACGATGAAACCCCCTTCAATGTATTTTTCACAAGCTTAGAGAAGGTAAGATTGATGTTTTTTTCATGCTTAGAGAGTCTGAAAAAACATAAAAGAAGACTCCAATGGGGTACCTTTTTCAAAGGTAGTCTAGTCAGCTAAAAAAAGGGATAAACTAGCACCGAAAAGACGTCTATTTAAAACCATTTTAATGAGTATGACACAGACAAGATCACTAGACAATCTTTTCAATTTTAAGGAGTCTGAAAAGCGATTAACTATGGACTCATGACCTTTTTCTAGATTTAGTCCCCTTAGCGCAAAAAAGTATAATATTTACTTAGGATAAATCTCTCGGCGAGACAAATCTCCCAAGGTGTACCTTTTTCCTCCTTAATCTATAGGCTGGAAAAAGGGGTAAAATCATGCCAATAGATGTTTTTCTGAACCAATTTAACGAGTGTGAAAGAACAAGGTCACTCGAAGATCTTTTCAATTTTAAGGAGTCTTAAAAGAGATTAACTATGGACTCTGTAGGGGATGTTCTTTTGGACCAATTTGACGAGTCTGAAGGAACAAGGTCAGTCGACAATCTTTTCAAGTTTAGGGAGGCTGAAAAGAGCTTAACTATGGACTCTGTGGGGGTTCCTTTTCATAAATTTAGTCCCTCAGATGCGAAAAAGGGTTAAAATTATACCTAAGAATACTCTTCTAGCGAACTGAAGTTCCTAGAGTATACCATTGTTTGTACAATTGACCATCCCAACCGAAAAAGGGGTAAAATATTGCCAGATAGATGTGTTGTCAAGTTTTAATTTGTCGAGCATGAAGGAAAACAAGATCGCTCGACAATATTTTCATGTTTAGAGAGTCTAAAAAGGGTTGAAAGAAGACTCCAGGGGGCTATGGTGCATGCATGAAACTGGTTCAGGTAGATCCCACTGCTAGGCTCAGACCAAGATTATCTTCGATAGTCAACTTGGAAAGTCTCCCAAAAGGGAAGAAAATAAAAACCATGGTGTAAGTCCTCCCACAGTATAGAAACCGTAGTCATGGATTTAAATATAGCCTCATCTAAAGGCAACTCAAAATCTGAGAAATCATGTAAACGAGGGTCGAAAGTCCCAAAGGGTGAAGTAAACTAACCATAGTCCATATGACGATGGAGGCTCTAGCCAGGACTGGTAGAGTCTATCAATGAAGAATCACAAGAACGAGGGCTTGAGGATATACAAACAACGAGATCAGACTCAGAAGGAGACTAAACATCACTTGGACCTAGAGGGGGAAGGAAGGGCTCCCATGCCCCCATTGGATAAACCAATGGATCAATTGTTGAGACCAAGTCTCGAGAAAGAAAACATGATTTCACAGGTTCCTTCTTAGAAGCAATTGAACATTGAGGATAAGATGCCACATAATTAACCCGTGGCAGGGTAGAGTATACACGGACACTAGGAACATATAAAGGGGCAGCCTGAACTAATGCCGAATTATGATGGTGATTATCAGATGACAACTGGTCGATAGTGAAAATGCTCCCATTATGAGGGAAATGCATCACCCAGAAGAGCGTAGACACCAAAGCATTCATAGCATATACATAATCACACTCGAGAAGCATATTGAAATCTAATTGGCCTTGCACCACTATAACATAAAAAAGGATAGTATTCCCACCTAACGATATAGGAAACTGAGGAAGAACCCCCAAATATTCACTAGGACATCTGTCAAAACCCAACAGTTCATGCAAAGCAGACAGAAGCTCAGGAGATCCCAAGAATTTCCAAATCGAGGAGGATAAAATACTTGCATTGGCTCCTTCATCCCCAATACATCAATACATGTTTGTTGAATTAACTTCAACCCTTATTTGAAAAGGTGCAAAATAAGGAAGACGAGGCTCAACAAGATCATTCCAATCAAAGGAAACCATCCTAGGGCTTGGAGGGGGTGTTCTCGAAGTGAGTGGAATGCCCCCTTGTTCTTAAAGTACTGAACTGGAAATGCTAAGAACATAGTCGGTAGACACATCACTCCCCAAGAGAAGAGTGGGATCAGCCGAAGATTGCATCGGTGTGACCACTTTGTTAGACTCGACACTCTCCAAGAGAATAGTGGGATTAGCCAAAGACTGCATTGACGTGACCACTTTCTCAACCAATGGTTGAATAGTATGAGAAAGTACATGGTATAAAGGCACCTCACCCCCAAAAAGAGGAGTGAGATCAACTAAATACTACATTAGTATGACCACTTTCTCAACCAATGGTTGAATAGACTATGAGGAAACCTCATAAGACTCAGAATCAGAAGAACTTGTAGACATGGACCACAATCTTTGTACCTCTGGAAGGCCAAGTCATAAATGAGTAAGGTGATCTCCTTTGCAAATCTTACAAGGGAACTTAAGCTTATTTCCTATACATCTAGGTTTCTCAATAGAATCAATGCCCCTAGCGTGACTGGTAGTGGCTGGTTTCACATCTCCAACATGACATGTAGAGGTTGGTGATGGGTTGATAACATGACTCGCCGAGGCTACAAACCTATTGCCAGTATGGCTAGCAGTGACTTGACTTTTTTCCCCAGCATGACTTGCAGAGGTTGTGTTCTTTCCCCAAGCATGACTTGCAGAGGCTAGGGAACTATCTCCAACATGACTTGCAGAGTTTGGTGACTTCTTCCTCCTATTCTTCCTCTTTCTATTTCGTTTAGACTTTCGGTTACTAGTAACTGTAGTTTCACTAGAGATGGGAGAAGGAGCAGGAGAAGACTTTGCTAACAAAGGAGCATCAACATTATTCCCATGACATAAGGTTCTTAACTGAGAATCATCAAGAGCGTTCATGACATTTGGAATGGTACCCAACCAAACTAGTAATCCCACATTCAACCCAGGAATGTACAAAGTGGCCATCAAAGGGACACCAATGTTTCCGAAGAAAGGAAAATCACAAGGATCCCTTTGCGAAGGGGTTCATTGGTTGGTTTCATCAGTAAATTTAGACATGAATATCCTATGCATAGTTTCTCCCCTTGTTGGATATTTCAATTCCGTAAAAGTCTCACACACTAACTCCGGTGAACCAATGTTATCAAAATAACACCTATAAAAAGGCGGCTCCACGTTTCTAAGAGGAATACCAAAAAGTCCTCATGACCAATGGAGTGGGCGGTCTACCACCTTAGGTTAGAGACCCAAAGTAATGACTGACTAACTCACTATGGAAAACTAGGGAGCACAGAGCACACACTAAAGTATACTAAATGAAAATCAAGGAAACCACTATCTAGTTGGAAGAACAATTACACCAACCAACACTAGAGAAACTTACCAGTGAAAGTGAAACTCGAACACGGAAGCACCCTCTAGGTATACTTTTCAAAGTGTTTCCAAACGTCTTCCCTAGGTACCATGGTATACCCCCACAGTCACTTGTGTAAGTCCCTAAAATAAAGGAAACTAAGTTTCCAGCTCGCGAACAGTCATGAGGCAGGTACGATCGACATTCGAGTGGACTGCAATGAGCAGGGTAACAATCCTGAAACCTACCGAGGGTATCAAGAGCAAGTGGTCTGGAATAAAACTGAGGACCTTGAATGGATTCGAGATCCAAAAAGCTCCGTAGGCAAATGAAACCGACATTATCCCATGACAAGTCCTCAATATGTGTTCCCCACTATGCTTGGTCTAGATTTGGAGGGGTTATCTCTGCTACCTTTCCTCACGCGACCTCATGTTTATCCCCTATGTTAGAGGGGGTTCTCGGATAAATTTTACATTTACTGGAATTTTTACACTCCCCTAGGACTGACTCCAATGTTTTTTTTAAGCCTTGAAGAGTTTCCTCTCCAACCTAATTCAAGGCTCTAGCCTAGACTAGTTGATTGACCCTACAAACATAAAGTCTAGTTGATTTTAAATGAGCATTCTTTTTAAGGCTTGATTTACTCAAAAGGGGTGCGGTAGTGCAACTGATGTTGTTAAGACTCTTGCAAAAAATGAAACTTTATAAGAACACTAGCAAAGAAGGATTATCTTTCTTATTTTCTTTTGAAATTCTTTCAAGATGCGAACAAAACACAACACTATGCTAATTTTTTTTATTTTTTTTTATTTTTATGATTGAAACAAGAAACTTGTTTTTCTTTTTCTTTAAAGCAAGTGAAAGGGGAAAAAGTGAAAAAAAAAGACAATACTAAAAACTGACCTCTAGCCCACTGTGGACCACAGGGAGTCCCTAAAGACACCTAAAAGGATGATAAAAAATACTTGAAGACTTGCTCAAAACCCTTTTGTACTAAACACAAGAAATATTTAAAAAGATAACCAAACTGACATCAAACCCACGCTTCAACTGTAAAAACAGAGACATTGTACTTAATCAAGAAACCCTGAGAAGTCTGACTTCAATCAGGGAAGAGGTTGACTGCCCCTTATTAAGGAAAATGTTTCTTGACACAGGCACACTACTGGTGCTTAAGGATCTTGCGTATGTACATAGGTTGTCTAAAGGCAGGGCATGTATGTACATGTGCAGACCCACTACAGGCTACGTACACCTCTGTAAATCCTAAAAAATAAGATAAACAAGTAGATTGACAGGGCAGGGAGACCTAGTATGGCACCAACAGGTGACCAAAATCCCTTAAAGACTCAACAAAATCATAAAGAAACTCAAAAAATGTAAAAACCATTCAAACACCCATAAAACCCCCTAAAACCCTAGAGTTTTCCCTAGTATGGTTGCAGAGGTTTCCCCAATATGGTTCTCAGTTCTACTATAGCGGGAAAACCCCCCTATGGACTACACTAGGGTTCAACATGTAGGAATATCTAACCATATAAAAGTCTCCTACATTTTATAAATACCCCGAATATACCCCACATTCATGCATAAAATACAAAGTAAAAAGATCTGGTAACTCTACCTTAAACTCCGCATCCAATGTCGATCATTTCACGTTCGATTGCTCCTCAAATACAAGTCTCCTCCCATGGCTGACCTGCATTCACAAAAAGACAAACAAGGACATATGAACATGCATATTATATATGAATTAGTGGGTTATATGTCATAATAAAACATAAATCAAACATAAAGATTGAACACATCATATCGTGGGACAAAAAAAAGTATTCCTTTTATTGATATAACAAAGTTTACTTACAATGAGATCGACGACTGCTCCTCGAACCTAGTCCGGGATCCTTTTCACCAAGCTCCAACTGTGCTTCCAGGTATCTTTCTCCTCTCACACTCTCTCTAGGGAATGGAATAGACTTATAATGAAGGAAAAAGGAAAGAATGGGCAATTCTGGCACAAAACTCACAAGGTTTCTGCAAATTCTTGGGGCAAGGAGGGGATATGAAATAGACAAAGTTTCACTATTCTTATGCTTATGTTTTGAATGAGACCCCAACACCTCCTTTTATATGACAAAAGGATGGTTATTCGGTTGGGTGACGGGATATAGGCGGTGGGATAGTTGGGAAACTACCCAATAGCCCGTAATCTCAACGACTTCCTTGCAACTTTTTAATTTTTGCAACATTTGTGGGTATACACAGGCTGTAATGGTGCATATAGCGTACGTACGTGAGTTGTATTGGTGCAACAAGTGTGTTTATGCGGGCAGTAGTGGTGCAAGGCACGTACATCTTCAAAAATATGGTTTTTAAGAAGAGCTACTTAGTGATGGCTTGGAAAAAATAGCAAGTAAGAGGGCCTGATGCCAAGTATGCATGTATGGTGCAATTTAGGGTTATAATAGTACCCCAAGAATATGCACTTCCAACTCCTTGCATCAATATTGCTTCTTTTTTCCTTAGGAATCAAGGCATAGTAGGTGGAACCAAAGAACCTGAGATGCCTCACCAAAGGAATGTGCCATACAATATTTCATAAGGAGTATTGTTTTTAAGAGCATGAGATGGACACCTGTTTTTGACATAAACTGTACATAGAACTGCATCAACCCAAAACATCAATTTAACATTCTTTAAAAACATCATGGAACGAACAATATTTAGGAGTGGCATGTTCATTTGTTCAACCACACCATTATGTTGGGGATTGTATGGAACTTTGGTTTGATGTTTGATCTAATGTTGAACAAGGTAGCTTTAATTCATTAGATGTATATTCTCTTCTGTTATCAGTGCAAATAGATCCAATACAAGATTGAGATTCATTTTGAATCCATACATGAAATTTTTTAAAAGTTTCAAAATATTGTGATTTATATTTCAACAAGTACACCCAACACATTCTTGTGCAATCATCAATAAAAGTAACAATGTATTTTTTTTCATTTGCAGAAAGAATGGGCATAGGTATGCAAAAATCAGAATGAATTAATTCAAGTTTTCTACATGCTCTAGAAGTAGAATCATGAAAGGATTGTTTGTTTTGTTTTCTGAGGATACAAGCATCACATTGCTTCAATTTCCTAGGAATAGTAGGCAAACCAGAAACACCATTCTTTCTCAACAAATGGATATTATCATAATTAATATGGCCAAATATAGCATGCCACAAAAGACTAGATTTAATTATACATGAGTCGTGATGAGAGAGGTATGCAATAGTGTGTATGGGCAGGTGTCCCATTCAGTTTCAACAATCTTCCATCTTCCATTTCGGTCATGACAACCATGTTGTTAGAATGCTTGCATATCTCAACTTTACCACTGAACACATGAACAAAGTGGCCTTTCTTTCTGATTTTCACAGGGGACAACAAGATCCTTTGCAACTCAGGAAGATAAAGTACATTGTATAGAAGAAAATACAAGAGTCCAAGAAACGTAATCTTGATGGTTCATATTATGAAGGCTTGAGACTTTATCTATCTGCAAAATACACTATGACATATACATTTTCATTGAAGTATTCAAACAAATCACTTCTAAATGTCACGTGATAGGTTTCTCCTATGCCAAGAAGCCATGCATATCCCCAAGAAGCAAGTGAATCATTAAACAAATATTTAGTTACTCCTATATTGCAATGCGAAACTATGTAATGAGCCAATTTTTTTCATTCCATTGGTTCTAAAGATTCACTTATGTCTTCTTTCTGACTCTGTCTTTCTTATTTGATCTTTTGTGATGGTACTATGTAGTCAGTAGCTTCATGTAACCTATCCATTATGCAATGGGTACAATGAAGGTTGATTTTTTTATGGGAATTATGACACATCCCCTTTCCTCTGAGCTTCTCCTTTTCACATCCTATCATTTCTTACTGATATAGATGATAGATGAAAAAGGAGGAAGAAATAAGTCTTCTAGAAAGCTTAAACAAGTAGTGAATACAATGCTCCTGAACAAATTAAACAATGTACTGCATCTAGTAATATTATAGATATAGTGACTTGTAATATATTAGTGCAATAAATAGATATTTGAAAGAACACAATACAGACATAATTTCGTATCATAATAACTCTCACTAGAAGCTCTTGTCTCTTGTAATAAAGACAATACTTTCAAGTCATAAATGAAATGAGTTGAGGTTTCTCTTTGACACAACCATATCGACCAACAACCACCGTGGGGGATGAACCCTCTATGGCACTGGACAAAATGTAATAAAGATAGGACCCATAGTACACCACCTATTATCTGTTCTGTGTTATCTGAGTTGGCTAGAGAACCCTTTTAGTAAGAAAGAGTGATGATTAATCTATGTCTAGGAAAGCATCGAGTGAAGACAATGACTTGGTAAGAAAACAAAATGGTGTGAAGACGTTAGAAAATGAACTAGTGTGAGGAATGCCAAGGATGAAAAGTAGGGTTTTTATCAAAATAAATTGTAGATATGGCTCAATGATGAAGGAATGGTATGCTTTCTCGTGGGGAATGGAGCGACTGGTGAGAAAGATCGACAAGGTTCATAGTAGAGGCTTATTTTTCTTTGTGAAATTTCTTAGGTATCACACTAATCGGGGAGGATGAGGATCAGTCTTTAAAAAATATGGAATGATATGAATGTAGTATAAATATCATTTCTACAAAACCCTTGTACGTAATACCAAAAATCTTACAATACAATGATCATGCCAGAAATTCAATTTGAGGTTGCGTAAGGACAATGAGATGAGCAAGCTAAGTGAAATATGGTTTCTTTAGAGTTTTGGTAGCATGTTGCATGAGACAAGTGAAGTCACAGGAATCATAGAGAATCACCCAAGAGACAATGCGTGAGTTAGTTGGTGAGAGATAGACAGGAGAGGTAGATTGAGAATCAAGTAGAGGGAGGGCAGAGGGAATGTAATGCAGAGGTATTGGTAGGAGCACAGATACAAATTTCATTCTAAGGAAATGAAACGCCTAGGGAATATATTTGTGGAGTTAAACCAGAGATTTGATACCACTGTCAGGCCAGGAATTGGCATCAAATATAACTCCACACTTGATGTGTTATGAATTAACATGATAGGTTAATAAATACAACAATAAATTATTGTTGGTATTCCTCAACGAATGAATCTTCGTATCAGATACAACTCTTCATATTTACACTATTGTTACAACAACGCAATACCAAGGATTATATGTCCAACACTTTGCATGGGAATAAAAATGAGGTTTGGAAAATAAACTAAGTCCAAAAACTGGTGGAGTGCAAAATGTAGAATGCAGAGTGTGCAACATTGGTATAGGTAAGAAAAGTTTCTTCCCCTTCTGCATAGGTAAAGATTTTTTCTTCTAGAGAAGAAGAGAAAGGAAGAGAAGAAATGAAAATTAAAAGGAGAATACAAGAGAAAGGAAAAGAGAAAGATATATTTGATATTCTAAGAATGATTCGCCCAAATTCTATAGGATAAAATTATTTTACCTTAAAAATCACTAAAATTTTATACAAACTATATAAAATCCTTAGAAATTTGAATATTTTGCAAAAATATCGCCAAACATTTTATAGTTGGCATAGGAAGGATTAGTAATATTCGCCAAGGTTTCTACATTTTAAAATAAATTTCCATCCTTAAAACCATCCCTGCTATAGAATTTGTGTGATAAGAAAATATTTAGTCTAGTGCACAAAACAAGGATTTTTAAATTTTACAAAGAATTGATGAATCAATACCATCAATCAGAGGTTTATAGAGTTACTTATTATTTTCTACAAGAATACTGGCCTCTCATTCCATTATATTGTGCATAGATTTGGTATGAACTCTGGAAGGATTTTAACTCTTACGAATATATTGAATGTAATCAATCTTCATCAATGTCCACATAATATGATACACACTAACTATCAACTATGCTCATAGAATTTAGAAAACTTGATATCATTCAAATTGATGTAACTCAAAACCATGTAATAAATGACTTTGAAAGATAAACTCAAAGTTCAAGCAACTTTTACTCAAGGAATTTATTTGAACTTCTTGTATTTCCTTGTCACTGAAACCATGTTTTATGAATTTTTTTTATGTATCCAAGTCAATACTACCTGTGAAAGTTGATATGGTGATGTAATGCAGGTCAAACTCAATAATATCTTGAATAAAACGTATTCTTTATGGTCAAATGAAAATGTGGTCTACTTTCTAGTTGCAGCTCATTGTTGTAGAAACATCTAGTTATTTATAGAATATGTTGGATTGTAAAAGAAATCCCTTCCTCCGTTCTCTTAAAATTATGGTCTATGTCAATCCATGAAGCATGAAATAACTTGTACTATTTTATTCTTAAGTTTGCAAAAAAAAAAGAGCGTGTTGAGAATTTTATTGTAACAACAAAAGTCACTTGTACTATTATGTTCTTGTGGTTTCCTCAAGATGTTTCATCACAACCCTTATGACACTCACTAATTGTTTCTCTCATTTGGTGGAGTGTTATAGGACATACAAATGAACATGTATTTTTCATATCTATGTTCGTCAAGTGAGGGAATTTTAGGTAGAATAGAGGAAAGTGAGACATCTAGTAGGTCTAACAAGATAAGATCAACTAGAGGTGGGAAAATCAGAAGAAAATCCCATAGACACATGGAATTTTTTCTTTCTAAAGGGGGTTCATTTTATTATAATTATGAGAGCATAGAAGACATTGAGGTTCCCTTGAGGTACAAATGTCTATTGAAACGATGGGTACCCAAGGATATTCCTCAAATAAACATTTGTTTTTGTGTCAATGAAAGGATATACCACATTGATCCATCATCATCACATGGTTTGGGGATATTTTCCATGGATGGAATAAAGGTATATTACAGGGGATTAACTGAATTGATTGAGTACGTTGGACCCTAATACATCTACATAGATTGGATACGACTAGTCCAATATATAAACAGTATGTGAATATATGGTGTGGCTGCAAATTATATACAACTAAAAGACAATGATCAAAATAAAGGAGCATCTATGTATATTGACAGAAGGCCAAAAGCAGTAAGGAATATTGCAGTGTTTATAAAAAGTACATGACCCTCGACCACAAATAAGAAACCCAATTGTGTATTCGGGGCGTGTGAATGAAATTGTTTATTTGTATGTGAAATAAAATCAATAGCTGCAGGTGAAGAGTTGTTGATTGATTACAATTTGAATCAAGTAGATACATGCGTTGCTATTATAGGGGCGGTATGTATACTATTTTACCCAATCTGTAACCAATGAATATTATATTTTATGATTGTCATTTACTATAATATACTGCCAGGCATCTCGTAAGTTAAGGAAACATTTTAATATGCCATGGTTTTTATATCGTGGTAGGGTGATAAGGGTCGAAGGGTATCGACCCTTTCTTGTGTCTCAATTAGAATTAACAAACAAATGTTCAATAAATTTTATGAAAATTAGATCAAATCCAAATTCATAACAACTTTCCATAATGATATCCCATGAAACATTGTAGAATTTAAATGTAAAATCGTTTACATTTTGCTAGCCACACTTTTTTTTTTTTTTTTTTTTTTGGGAATTTTTTGTCTAGGTCTCAAAGTATGCAAGAGTGTTGTTTTGTGATTCTTTAATATCAGGGTTATTAAATTGACATGTGAAATGTTTTTATCATGGAATACATGTTATTTTAAGTTAGTGATTGGTTGATCTATAATTATTATAGTGATGCTCTAGAGTTTGTTTGTTTGATTGCAAAAACTGTGATGATTCACTAGCATATCTTATATTAATTTTCTAGTATAGGTTTTGGCTTGATGCATTGTATACCTTATGTTCTAATGGATAATTTCATTTTTTTTAATGGGAATTGTGGCATTAGACACCATACCTTTGAATTTTAAATAAATCCACTTGTTTGTAAACTAGATGGCAAGGAATATTGCTAGTTGTTATACATTTAATTCATTTCATTTGATTGATGGAATCATTGTGTCTTGTTGCATGTTTTATTGTATATGAACATTGGTTTTTTGAATGTGGTGTGATTTCCTTGTTTTACATTGAACTTTATTTCATGGTTATGTGGCTTATCTTCCATGTCTAGTAAAAGAACAGAGTCTAGTCTGCTTTGAATCATGCCATTTATTTCTTTCTTCTAGAATGCCTTTGGATTTTGAACAAAATCAACCATTTAAAGAAAACAACTAACAATATCTCACAAACCCTAACAAAAATGAAGCTTGTGACCTCAATCTGATTGGGAACAGTTAGATACAACAAAACCCAAATACACTAGAATTTTTTAGTTCTTGGTCTAAAATGTAATTGGTTTAGTTGAAGCTAGTGATATTGTGGAAGAAGTAAATAGAAACAACTCAGTTTTTACTATATGGTATGCTTATATCTATGTTTCCATGGTGTTGCATACTTATTTTCCTATGTAGAGGCAATTTCTTTATCAATTATTGTATAACATATACTATATTAGTTTGTTGGAATAGGTTATGGATTGATGCATTATGTGTCTTGTGTTTTGATGGTGGGTTGGTTTTTAGTTGATTGGCATTACACCATTTGATACTATTTCTTTTAATTTGAAAGAAATCTGATTGTGTGTAAACTGGATGGAAAGGAATATTTTCTTCTATTCTACATTAATTCATAGCATTTTATTGGTGGATTCAATGTTTCTTTTTGTATCTTGCCTTGTATATAAACACCTTTTTTTGTGAACATGGTGTGATTGTGTCATTTTACATTGAACTTGAGTTTATAGTTACGTGGCTTAGATCTCATTATCCATTTGAAATATAATCCTATCTTTCTTTTTGACTTGGTTTTCTTGTCAATAAATGATTTTTTTTAGTGATGCCCTCTTTCAACTACACTTTTATTCATGTCTAGTAAAATAATACAATGGAGTTTGTTTTTAATGATGACATTTGTTTATTTCTTCTATGATGCCTTTAGATTCTAGATGGAATCAACCATTGAAAAAATGAAAAACACACTAGATCACAAATGCCAATAAACACCAAGTATTTCAATTGAATTAGGAGACACTAGCTAGAAGAAAACCTAGCTACAGTGTAAGTCCTTAGTGCCTAGTATAAATGTAAGTGGTTCAAATAAAGTTAGTGATATTGAAAAAGAAGTAAATCATGTCAATGAAATATTTTATATATGGTTCATCTATGGAAACGATAGAATTAATCTATCAGAGCAATTTTACTAATATAAATTATTGAATGTATAATTTTTTGTTTTGTTGGTTGTGCATGGACCTTATATGTTTTGTATGCATGTACCTTCTTGATTTAATTTACCTTTAATTCTTATTTTTATATATGTTATTCATGATTTCGTATGGGGAATTGAGAGGGATGTGGGGGGGGGCGGGGGGGGGTTTTGGAAGGGACCAAATGAGATTCCACCTTCATGTGGTTAGTCCTTTTTAGTAGAGATTAAATTATTCTCGAAACCAAGAGGAGCTCATTCATGATGTATTCCCCTTTAATATTTCTAGAGCATCGTACATCTTTAATTATTATTCAATCATATAACCTTTATTTATCTTTGTCAAATAAAATATCATTGATGTTTAGTTACTATTCATTCATTTAACCAATTATTGTATTTGACAAATGTAAGTCTTAAAGGCAGTCACCTCCATGATCCCCAATGCATTTTTGACAAGGATTTTTCAGCCCATGTTTTTCTAGTATTGACTTGGTTGTTTTGACATGTCTTGGAGCCTACGAAAAGAACCCAACACAAGACTAGAAAACATGGGCAGCACAAACTTCGTGAAGATTGGACAACTTAATGGTGAATATTGGACATTGAACAAACTAAACACACTCTACTGGGAAATTGGATCTATTTCAAGTTGTATGATGGAGGACTGGGTTCTATGTTCTATTTCAAGTTCTATGATGAATTTTGTTTTTTTAATTAATTGTTATAGTTGTAAGAAGAAAATAGGACAGAGTTAAACACAATTTTGTATATGTATTTTTCGTGTTAACAATACTGGGACAACATCCCATGTAATTATTTATTTTCTTTTGAATTAGTTTATTAATGAAAGATACAAATTAATTCTCCTCCAACATCCCCTCCAAACAAGAGCTCCAACCAATTGCTATAGATATCGACATTTGATTCATTTGTTTTTTTCTTTAGGATCACTGACCATGTCTTCCAGATCATTTTTTCGAAAGCTTGATCTAGAAAAAATTGTTTACTTTAAATTCCAATGCCAACTTTATATTATTTGTTTTGGAAAATCTATGTGTTCCTTGACATCTCCCAACTATTACAAATTCACTAACATTATCAACCATATATACACTCATTCCTTTTTTTTTGTTGTTGATAAAATTCTTCTTCTTTCTATTAATATAGAAAAATAGCCCATGCATTTTATACCCAAAATGGTTGTGATAAAAACCATGACAAGCTAAGGTTAATAGGAAAAACAACCTAGTCAATGGAACTTTACCACGAATGGAAACAAAACATAGAGTTTTTAAGTGTCTTAACTACCAAGATAGATAAATAAAAGTAAACATAGTAAACATCCCAGTCAAAACACATGAGATGTCATATCAAGTAGATGTTAAAATCATGCCCACATAAGGAGGGGGGTATTTTTAATTAGGGGGTCGCCTCCATCTATGCACAACATGCTCAAGATTGACCAATAGGGACTCACGTCTATTGTTTCCCTACTTGGGATCTTTAGGTTGCTTTGGTTCAGATATTTCCAAAGGGATGGTTGAAAACTTATAAGATTGGGAGACATTTAGGGATTGGGGTGGAAGCTAGCTCCTTTTCCTTTCCCTATATTCATGAAAAACTCAACCTGTGTTATGTTTATGTCAAAGGCCATTATATTCTTTAGGGTGAGATAATATGCTTATAAGGGATCCTTTGGTCGAACTCTTCTCATGGTACATGTGGCACAAAAGCACCACTTCTAGCTCCACTTTTTGTAATATGGGCATGAAATATGTCGTTTGGTTTGTAATTTTCTTGAGAAATATTTATTTAGTTATATTGATGATACTTAGGAGATTTTTAGGGTTGTGTTTCACTATT
The DNA here is from genome assembly GCA_009831015.1 of Picea engelmannii. NCBI lineage: Eukaryota > Viridiplantae > Streptophyta > Pinopsida > Pinales > Pinaceae > Picea > Picea engelmannii. The sequence continues at coordinate 302,982 of ML782288.1, forward strand.
TTTTAAACATTCAAAATCAAATAACTTCATATATGGATTAGAAGAGATACTAAATTAGTACACAACATTTGCCATAATCATTTTGATAGTGAACTCTAGTTTTTTTTTATCAAGTTCTAAGAAATGATATTTATGTGACTAAAATAAATTAATTGTGCATTAATAGTGGTTCTAGTTTGGTTGATGATATTTTGGGTGATAATTGTACTAAATAAAGGTGTGGTATTCAAGCAAGTTGTCCTAGCTGAAGCAAAATGTCATATACTTTCCATCACGCTAAATAAACCACATAAATTGAATATTGCTAATAGGGAAATGGTAAGATAATCAATGATCAATTTTCCTCTCTAATTGATGGTTAAGGATATAGGCTAGGAACATCTTTCCTAAATTTCCTTAATAGTTCCTCTAATATGGTGTCCATGCAATCCAATTAGCCAAGATCTATGAAAAATGGGAGAAAGAAAATGATGCAGAGATGATAATTGTCAAGGTAAAACTTTCCACTCTTTTTATTACAAAAACTTCAAATATTGTGCCACTTTCAAACTATTATCGACAAGTATATGTTTTCTTTAGGGAGTTGGGGGAGAATTTTATGTTGGAGTAGACTTGAGGATACTAAATTATGGAAAAGAAGGTTGGAATCCAGTCTTTTCAAACATTGACAACTTTACTTCATTGTTTCAAAAGAGTCTTTTCAAACATTGACAACTTTACTTCATTGTTACATTGCAAGTTTAAGTTTAAGTGACAATAGATGCTCATTAGTTTCTTATTGTGCTCATCGTGACTAATATTTTGGCATTAATTTTTCTTCCCTACAAAATATGAAGTGTCAAATACATGTGAAATATCAATATCAAATGATAGTATTCTTTTCAAATATTCAAGTGTGTACAAACGTAGCTTTTTATGTGTTTTTGTGAGTGTGTGCGTGTACAACACATTATGACCAATTAAATATTTTTTAGTTATTGAGACTCTATACAAAGTCTATTGGCATCAATATCATATCCATACATACCAAAAAACTCTGGTAAGAACTGCTATCTTTTCTTTATATCTCATTTTTCACATTTCCAAAAAATGATATCATTATCAATGCAAGTTGGCATTCAAGGCCAATGCTATCTTGTCTAGAAGAATAACCTATCTTAGGTTTTACGTGTATTTTTTCAATGTAATTGAAGTTTATTTATTTCGAGGTAGAATATGTATATGAATTACTTACCATGTAAAACTATGATAATTTTTATTTTTTTTGCGATACTTGGGTAAAATCATGAAGATGGGTAACACTTTTGCTTGTTTTATGAGAAAAAAAACTGTATTTTCAGAAGTTCTTCAAATTTCGGGATACAAAAGTATTTTTTTTATTTAGAATTTTACTTTACAGTAAAAACAAAACTTGTGAAGAATTTTGTTAGCTTTCCAATGACTATTTTTCAAATTTTTGTTATTAAGATTTGATATGTCAATTTGACAATTGTTTAAGAGTATGTTCCTTAAACATGAAAGGAATGATAATGAGTTATTTTTTCCCACAACAATGTATCTATTATTAAACTTATGTTTTTAAGAAACAAAATATACTACAACAATCTATAGAGACTCTATTTCATTATGACTATAATTTTGAATCTAACAGATGAATATTATAATTTCTAGATTTTTTGAAGTTGACCAAGATGAAAACGTTGCATATTTTAAACACATGTTTTCCCAAACCTTGTATCTATCTTAATTTTTACTTAAAAGTAAAATTGAAATATACCCTTTTGAAAATGATAGTTTAAGGATTATGAATATAATTGTTTCTAAATTTTTCACTGTATATTTTTAGAGATACAGATATTTCATTTCACTGAATCATAATGTATGCTAAAAATATTATGTAGTGATTTTTTTTTAAAATTAAATAAAATCAGATAAAAATAATGAAAATGAAAACAAATTATAGGAATTGAAAGTAGATTCAATTTTGCAAATGCTAGTGTCATTTTCAAAACCAAATTCTGAGTATTTGCAGGAGTCCGCAACCTCCAAAGTTCATGTAAGCTTGGGGGAATTCTCTAGTTTCTGAATATAGTCCCAATTTTTAGTTTTCAGCCAAGAAACTAATATTTCAGATGAAAACCAAAATTCTAATGGAAACTATAAAACCTAAATGGTTTCCAAGGTTTTTAGCCGAAAAAACCTTATTTCGTCCGAAATATTGTTGAGCGAATTTCATCGGTCAGAAAAAATGAAAAGAGACGTATCGTTTCATTTCATGCCAAATCGTATAAATACGCTTTCGACCGAACACATTTAACACAATTGATCAGATGGACGGACATATATGAGCTCAGGGACAGGGATTTCAAATCATTTCTATTATTGATTGCAGTTGTATTCTTTTATTTCTTTATTTCTTCCCTCTGTTCCATAGGCTTAATCAGAGGATCGATATCGATACATGATGGTATTCTAGAGCACCTAAACAAAGTTTCAAATCATTTTTTTGGTTTTTGTTGAATAAGGTAATTGATGTTTGTTCACGTTTTTATTGGAATAAAAATTTATATGTTGAAGGATAAATGTTGAGCATTTTTTCAAGGTGAAGTCTTTGTTGAACATATATTTTACAGATAACTATAAAATTCATGGGAAACAAAAAAATTGCGCAAGAGAAAATTTGATCGCACTCGAGATGATACTCACCAAAATGAACAAAGGAAAGAGCATTATAGAAGAAAGAAATGAGAACGTGCAAATATTGAAGAAAGAAATGATGATAATGTAAATAGAGATTTTCAACAAGAAGAAGTCCAACTAGGTATGCATGCACATATTGTCTATATTAAAAGTATAGAATTCAAATTTAAAATATTGTAAATAATATAATTGATTGTAATTACAATTTGATGTTTTTCGAAAAACATAAATAGATTTGTCTCATAATGTCGAAGAAGACAATGAAATCGAAATTGAAGCAAAAGACGTTGAAACCGGAATTGAAGCAGAAGACAAATCACCTATAGGTATGTACATAAATTTAGATAATACAATATGAACACTTTTTTTTTACCTCAAAAAAAAGTGTAATTTTCATTATGATAATCAAAATTACATTTTGTAGATACACCTCATGGTGTATTCCTGTGATATGGTATTTTTGTATACTTCATATCATGTAGTACTATCTTCTTCATCCCATAGGATTTTACAAAATCATTACAATAAGCCTGTAATGCTTCCGAGCACGAAGTTCCGTCTTCATTTTCCATAGTATCCTTCATAGATTTTGCAGTCCAAAATCTTAAAAAACAATATCAAAGGTTACATTCATTTACAAAAAAGTTCTCTGTTGTTCCTGTATTTGTTCATTTAAGAACTCTGTGATATTCTAGTGGCCCACCTCCATGTATGTGCCCTCTTTCGAAGCCCTGTCCACTTCTTCATTTCTTTCCTTGTAGACATGTTGATAGGAAAAGGAATAAAAAACTTTCTACAATGTTTTTATGTCTTCTACAATATTGGAAAGTCTGATATTGTTGCATCTTTGAGTCCCATTTATCCAGTTTATTGCATTTTTTGAGTCTCCATAAACTGCTAAATTTTTGCAATCTTTATCAAGTTCAAAGACCAAGAGAAGTTTGAGGATCATTAATTTAGCATAATTATTTGTTCCATTTCCCAGTCCAAACGTTAGTGTGTAGTAGTGTGTGTCTGAGTAGTATAGTAAACCTCCTCCTCCACAGGTGTATTGTTGGGATGCTCTATCAAAAAAACCCCAAGGTGAGGATTTTTCGATTATTACTTCTTTTATCAATCTGTTCTTGGTTCTTTCATTTGATGGAAAGAAGGAGAAAATTTCCAAACTGTTTAGTGAGGTTTTTCCAAGAGCTATAGTTACCTCATTTAAGATGGACTCATTTCTTGCTAGACATACTTCCCAAGTGATCAGTAAAGGGATTAATCTGTAGCATTTGTAAGAAAGGTTTTCCCACCAGTTCTTCCAGGCTTTTTCTAAGGTGTGGCCTTCCCATTGGAAAAGGAACTTCAGAGTACCTTAAAATTCTATCCAAAACAGTTTTTGGTAAGTGCATTCAAGAAAAAGGTGGTGTACCATTTCTCCCTCATATTTGCATAGTGGGCATCTACCTGATCCAACAAAATTTCTTTTCTGGAGTATGTCCCAAGTTGGGGCTTTGTTTGATAGCACAGTCCACCAATTTTTTTTTTACTTGGTAGGATCGTTGATCTTCCAGATACTTTTCCACCACCAGAGTGGTTCAACTTGAGAAGTTTCTTGTATTAGGTTTAAATATCCTTCCTTTGGGGTGTAGACGCCTAAATCATTTATGTCCCACAGTAATTCATCTTATTGATCTCTTATTCTAATTTGCGAAATTTTTAGGGTTGTTAGGTAACTCTCCAATTTTGTTGACTCCTTAATGTTTAATTCAAGACTTGTGACAGATTTCCACCCTTGCACCCAAAGAGTAGTGGAATACTGGTCAACAAGCGAGTTTAAGGTAATCAATCCCTTTTTTTTTAAGGTAGATAATAGAAGGTCTGAAATTAAGTGTTTTCCTTCGCTTCTCATCTAGGGATCTACCCCTAACATTACCCAAAGTCTATTTCCTACCTTCCAAGCAAGACCATCCCCTATTACAGGGAAAGACTTTATAATTTCCTTCCAAATCGTTGAAGCTCCTTTGAGATTTTTCTGAGTTCGTCTAATCCATGATTCCAATGAGTTTGGTTCAATGTAATTTTTAGTGACAACCTTTGTCCAGATGTTGTTTGTAGAGAGTAGGCACCATCCCCCTTTTGTAGCTAATTCTTTGGAGAAAACATGTATATTTTTTAAGCCCCATCCTCCTAAAGCCTTTGGGACTGCAATCCTCTTCCATATTAACCAAGGGGTCACATTTGTATCTTTCTTTTCACTCCACAAAAATATGAAAGAGAGTTTTCTAGCTACCTCCAAAGTTCCTTTTGGGATCCAAGACAGAGACATCCAAAAAACTGGGATGGCTTCCAATACTGATTTTACTAGAACTAATATGCTAGCCCTGGAAAGCCATTTATGACTCCAAGAACTTAACCTTTTTTCTAATTTTTTGAGAAGCCAAGTCAAGTCCTCCTTCCTGTAATCATTTGGTTTCAAAGAGAACCCAAGGTACTTGAGACCTTCATCAATCGTTTTCTCTTCAAAAGGGAAGAAAAGTCAATATTGGTTTTTTCCCCATTCTTAGAGGCAAAAGGTGGTAAGGGTAGACTTTCCTTCATTTATAGTCATTCTTGTCACTTTGGAGAAAATCTTCAAAGTGTTATTGAGAGCCTTTGCCTCCCCTCTTGTTCTTATGGTGAAGACAAGGATATTGTCTACAAAGAGGAAGTGTGTAATGTGTAGATTATTGGAGATATTGATACCCGGGAAGGACCCATACCGTTTTTCTGCTATGATAGCCCTGCTAAGTCCTTTAGTGACAAGAAGAAATAGAAGAAGAGAAAGTGGATAGGCTTGTCTTAAGCCCCTTTCAGATCTAAAGAACGTCGTGGATGAACCATTTATGAGCACTGAGAAGGCCACAGTTGTAATGTAGCACATAATCCATCTGATGAGAGGAACTGTAAAGCCTAGATGCATTAAAAGTAGTCGGATATAGAGCCAACTTACCTTGTCATAGGCTTTGGAATGATAATTTTTTAGTACCGCATTCTTCAACTTCCTGGTCTTTATGTTGTGTAGGGATTCTTGTGCCACTCCTATTGCTTCATGACTCTGCCTGGCTTCTAGGAACCCAAATTGTTCCAAATAAAATTTTTCAAAAAGTACCCTCTTAATTCTTGTTGCTATGGCTTTGGAAATGATCTTTTAGATATAGTTGCATAGAGATATTGGCCTGAAATCATCCAAGGTGTCCGGATTATCCTTTTTTGGGATAAGGGTAATGAAATTTGAATTTAAACTAAGTCGCATTTGTCCCGAAAGCCTTGTCTCTTCAACTAGGCTTAGTAAGTCTTGTCCAATAAGATAAAAAAAAAAACCCAGAAAGAACTCAATTGTCCATACATCTGGTCCTGGGTTTTTTTCCTTTTGAAAGTTTTTCATTACATTCTTTAGTTATTCTAGGGTTACCTTTTCCATAAGCATTATGTTGTCTTCCTCACTTGTAAAGAGAGTAAATTTTTGTACCACTCGAATCACTTCTTCAATAATGGCCTTGTTTTCAGCTTTGTAGAGGTCATGGAAGAAGTTTTTTCCAATTTTTTCCATTCCTTCAAAAGTGTGCTCCTTTTTTCCGTCATGATCTTTTAGTTGCCAAATTGAGTTTGTGCATTTCCTTCCTTTTGCATATTCTTGGAAGAACTTTGTGTTCTCATCTCCACTCTTCAGCTAAGTGGCTCTGCCTTTTAATCTCCGGGCTTCTTCTTTTTCCTTTAATAGTCTGTTTCTCCTTTCTTCCAATTTTAGTAGATTTAATTTGGCATTTGTTGAGTCAAATCCTCCACTCTCTTCTTTTGAGATAAGGTTTAATTATGATTCCAACTCCCTTAGTTCCAAATCCTCCTTTAGAAGTTTCTGATGAGCCTAGTTCTTTGTTTTCTTTTTTATTATGTGAAGATTTTTAACAAAGTGTAAACCTACCACCTCAGTGCTCTCTCGATTATATACCCGCCATTTTTCCTTAACCAACTTTAAAAAAGTGTCATCATTGAGACAAGTTATGTTAAATTTGAAAGGAGTGGGTGGCTTATCCATCCTAGTTCTTAATTCAAGGAAAATCAAATAATGATCAAAGATTCCCCCGTGTCCTATCCATTATTTCAAATGAAAGGATTTTTCTAGTAGAGTATCCTTAATAAAAAAAATGATCCAGTCTTTTTGCTATGTTGTCTTCTCCGACTTTGTTATTTCCGCAAGTAGGTTTGAGTTTGACCGATTCAATATCCAATAAATTGAGTTCTTCCAGTTTTTGGGTGAAGTAGCTCGAGAGGGTCTGATCTCGCATGAGTTCCCCAGACTTCTTTAAAATCCAAAGAGAAGTTTAAGTCTCCTCCAAATATTAAGAGTTTTTATTTTAAGAAGGACTTGGAGAAGAAAATGTCCCAGTAAGAGCCTCTGTTATGACAGGGACCATATATGTTTACAATATGGAGGGATTATTCAAGTTCTTTTGAGGTCACTGTGATCCCAAGTCCGGAGTCAAAACCCCAAGAGTTAATGACTTTTATAGTACGAGAGTTCCATCCAATAGCTAGTCCTCCTGATCTCTCGATAGAGTCCAAAGTAATGAAACTCCAATTGGGTAGTAGCACTAAGAGTCCGTTATAAACTTCCACCCCTTCCCCCAAGGTTTCTTGAAGGAGTAGGAAATTTGGATGTTTTGTGAGGATCATCCTTTTAAGAGTTGGTATTTTGAGGGGGCTAGCCAATCCCCTACAATTAAAGGATAAACACTTCATAAAGGCCCCTTTCTGAGGGTTCACCTTGATCTAAGCACCCTTTCAATAGAGACCTATTTTCTTGCTAAAAGATAAATCCTGGCTTTCTTTTGTACTTTTGAAATGAGGGATTTTTTGCCTCTCCCACTTTTCTCTGTTGGAGTCAGTTCTAGGGATAAACCTCCTGAGTGTTCTTTGTTCATGGATCTTAAGAAATAACGTCTTAAGGAGGTATCAGACGAGGACATAGTGGAATCCTCTGAGGCTGAGGTCGAAAGTGAGGCGAGGGATTCCAAGGGAAGGAGGGATGAAGAGGAGGTTGGGGAAATGGTGGGACATGGAGGGGGTAAAGGGGGAGGAAGAAAGGAGGGTAGAAAAATAATCAAGGGAGGGAGAGGGGGGAGGGAAGGAGAGAGAAACCACTCATGACTTTTAATGGACAAATTATTTATTAAAACAGTAATAGAGGGGCCAGGGTTAGAGGAAGTACCTGTAACCAGGAAGGAAGTGGATCCTTCCAAGACTAGTGTTTGTTGATTTGGGTGCAAAGTAGCCAACTTTGAGCTAGATTGTACAAAATCTACGGACATATCATTTATTTGGCTTGCCTTCTCCTTTTGTGTGAAGAGAGTAGATTTTAAAGTGCCACCAAGCTTCTGAGAATCTTTGTACCTTCCATACACTGTTCCTCTGGTCCTTAGGGGGAGCTTACAATTCTTAACAACATGTTCATACTGATGACACCTTAGGCACCTGAAAGGTATGTTCTCATAGTCCAATTTTTGAGCATAAGTGTATCCACCCCAACTAAGATCCATCTCTTCACCAAGGCCTTCCCTAACATTCAAATTTACCAAAATTCTTGCTACCTTACTTTGTTTTGTTTCTTCAAAATTCATGTCCGCATCCAATAAGTCTCCTAAGAAATTCCCAATTTTTTTGAAATAATCAAATGACCAAAGATGGAAAGGTAGTGCTGGTAATCTTACCCAAACCAGAATTTTGTCGAGGTGTTATTTTCTTGCATCAAATAGTAGATTCCAATATTTGAGAAGGAGAGGAGAGTTGTTGATGCTCCATGCTTTTCTTAGCACCCATTTGGAATGCTCACTATTCTAGAAGGTGAAAGCATACTAGTTTCTATTTAATTCCACCATCTCTGGTAAGTATCCAAGCTCATCCTTCTAGGCAGAATGAATCCATTCTTGAATAGTTTTCACTGCAAAAATCATGCCATTCACCTACCCAACAATCGTTTGGTTTTCCATATGGGTGACCTGATTGATCTTCATGTCTTCTCCGATAGCTAGATTTCCAACTTTTATTTTATTCTTTAAGATTTTCCTTTTCAATATGGACCCCGCTTCTCTGGTTCTGGTAGCTCCTTCTGAGGTAGTATAGTGCTTGTTTAAGGGCACCTTGGTGGAGAAAGTCTTCTCGCAACCACCATACTCATCTGGTTCAAACTGAGAAGAAATGAAACCCTTATCTGAGGGGAGAGAGGGGTCTACAGAAGGTCCTAACTCAGTGGAGACTAGGGGGTTTACGGAATTGTTGGAGAGAGTACGGTTTAGGGTAAGCTTCAGGGGAGAATGAAAGAGTCCTCCTGTGATAGAATTTACCCACTCTAAATTAGAAGTTTGGAGCAGACTGAGTGGGGGTAAAATGGCTGATGAAAGCCTCAGAATCCAAGGTTCTGTAAAGTCTCCAAACAATAGTCCGTCGAGTAGAGTGGGAAAGGGACGGGAAACTAGTTCAGCATAAGCAAGAAGGGAAAGAAATTCATCTGTATCCTCCAACTGTTCGAGTGGTCCTCCACCTACCAAAATTTCTGTTGCCACGACATCTGACGCAAGTCTTCCCTCTTCGACAGCCGCTTCCTCCAGGATCTCTTCTCACTCCTCGGCCCAAAGAAATCAAAGGTTCTTCTGATCCCCTTTCGGGAATCCTTCGTACCCACAGTGACTCTTCACCTGCGCGATCCTCCCTTCCTTGATTATCAGAGGATCGGCCCTCGCGACTTCGCGAGTTCAACAACTAAATATTAGACCCTTAGATCCCCGAGACCCGATGTCTCTGGTCAATTTTGACCTTCCTTCGGCGTATCGGAACCTCACGCTATCGCGACTCGTGTCACTATACTTTCGGGGTCCCAACTCCCGAGATCCAAAACACCGAGATGCCGACAAACTCACTATCTTGTCTTCTCTCTTCCTCGCCCCTTGTGAGACCAATCTCACCACCCTTCTACTCCTGAGAACCAATGTCCCGAGATGGCTTGCTACGTCACCCGACTATGACCCACACTATACACGAGATTGGCGGGACTTCACTTCTCGCGATCTCCCGATCTCCTTTTCGAGAAGTAGGAGTCTTACCTCGTGAACTCCCGATGCGTCCGATCCACGAGACGAGTCACACTCCTTGTGGTCGACGGTTTCTGTCCAATCTGAGCTTCAAACTTTCTTTCGTCTACACTGTAGACTTCACGTCCACTTTTCCTCACGCAAATCCCGAATAAGAAGTGTCTCTTCCCGAGACCCGTCCGCCAACCTGCTCGCTTCTCCTTACGACCTGTTCCACAGATATTCTCGCCACTGCTCTTCGACTACTTTGAAGGCCTATCTTTCCTGAGCTTACGTAGCTTCTGAGCTTCTTCTAAAAACTCTCTGCACGCACTCCTTGCAGATGCTCTTCAACCACATCAAGTGTTGAAGACTTCTGACCCTGCGCACTCCTGCAGCAGTAGTCTATCAATGCCTTAGCTCAGAATCACAACTCTGAGACTTCGTCCAGCTTGCACACACCTTGCACGGCACTATCTACCCAAAACAACTTCTGGGTGAACAGAAATGAGAGTTAAACTGCTAAGCCTCATCAACGCACTCTATGCGGATGAATTCTACTGCACTCCATGTAGGAATCTCCTGGCTCAGACAGAGAAACAATTGAAACTCATTCCCTCATTCTCTCAGATATCGAACTTGTATTGCAATCACATACGCAACATATAGAAGATAGGCAAAGCAAGAAGCAAATATGCAATAGCATAATATCAACAATACACAGAGAATAATCACAGCCATGGAATTGAATTAAAGTCTTCCTTCTATTAATTCAATCTGTACATGGGTGTTCTCCACAAGTTCTCTGCTTTCTCACTTATTGCTCCTGGTTCTCATATGAATACTAATGCTAATGCTTGATAATGATACTAATGATACAATAATACAAAGGAGGGTGCCTATATTCCATTTTCCCTCTCGAAAGCAAAACTGTCTAATCTAGACTTAATTAATTTATCTACTTGCATTAAATCTAATAAATGCCTTAGCTACCTAAGGATGAGAGCTTATCTGCTCAAGGTCCGTTACAATGTACAAGTGCGCTTCATTACACCAATGCATTAATGTTTGGTGCACCAAATACCAAAATAATTCAAAGTTTGAATGCTGGCGCTCTCTAGCTGTCTTTTCTTTGCTCCACGCGTTGGCTCGCTTGTTGAGGTGTGGATGCTCCTGCATCATACTCCTCGGCTCAAAAAATTTCATGGGCTCCTATCCATGAGCTCCTACACGGTGTGACCATGCTTCTGTATGACTGCCTCTGTTTCCCAGCTGGCATCCTCCACTGGGTGATTCTTCCATTTCACCAGGTATTCAAAATATTGCTTTCTCCTGGTCTTCCTTCCCACTCGCTTGTCCAGAATATACTCCATCTGAGGCTTCTCTGCAACTGGCATCTATTTCTGCCACTGGACTTCCAGTTCTTCAGTTACAGCTCCTGCTCCTACATCCCTGTATGGGTATAAATCCGAAATATTGAATATCAGAGATATCCCGATGCCCTCTGGCAACTCAAGCTCATATGCATTCTCCCTGAATTTTCTCAGGACTCTGCATGGCCCAATTTTCTTCATCTTGATCTTGTTATATGTTCCCCTTGGGCACCTTTCTTTCCTCAAGTGCGTGAGAACCATGTCTCCAACTTCAAACTGAAGTTGTCTCTTCCTGTGGTCGGCTCTGCGCTTATACTCCTGATTTTCCTTCTGCAATCGCTGCTTCACCTACGTGTGAAGTTATTTCATCGCCTCCACGAACTCCTCAGCTCTCGCACTACTAGTTTCAGCCTGTTCTGACTCCCTGAGTTCAGAAACTCCCCTTGGCTGTGTCCCATACAAAATTTGAAACGGGCTCTTACCTGTACTCCGATTCACCGAATCGTTGTACGCGAATTCTGCCTGTGCTAGGATCTGATCTCAGCTGCTGTGATGCTCTACCACCAGGCTCCTCAATAGATCTCCCAGGATTCTATTGACCACTTCGGTTTTCCCATCCATCTGCGGATGATACGCTAAACTAAATGCTAGATTAGTTCCCAGCTTTCTCCATAGAATCCTCCAAAAATGACCTATGAACTTCGTGTCCCGATCCGAGACTATGCTTCTCGGCAATCCATGCAATTGCACAATCTCTTTGAAAAATAAGTTGGCGACATGCGTTGCATCGCTGGTCTTATGACACGGTATGAAATGTGCCATCTTCAAAAACCTGTCCACCACCACAAAGATGGAATCAACTCCTCACTGTGTTCTCGGCAAACCCAACACAAAATCCATACTGATTGCCTCCCACAACCTCTCAGGTATGGGCAATGATTGATAGAACTCGGTGTTCTGCTTTCGGCCCTTTGCATGTTGACATATCCTGCACCTGTCAACAAACTGTTTGACATCAGCGCTCATCCCCGAACAATAATACGATTCGCTCATCTTGGCGAATGTCTTATCATGTCCAAAATGACCTGCTAAGCCCCCACAGTGCTTTTCCTTCACCAAATTCTCCCTCATGGAGCAATTCAGAATGCACAGTTGATTGCCTCTGAACAACAATCCTTCCTAGATCATGTAATCAATCCATGGGCTCCGATCCCTGAGAACTGGATTCTCAGCTGCCTCGTATGCTTCTACAAAATCTACATCACCGACATACATATCTTTCAGATTTTCAAAAACCAAGGTTTTGACTTTAAACTCCTGCAGCAATAAACATTTCCTACTCAAGGCATCATCCACCTTGTTAGCAGTCCCCGAAATGTGCTTTATCACAAACGTGAAATTTTGCATGTACTCTACCCATTTTGCATGCTTCTGGTTCAACTTCTCCTGTTGACTTATAAATTGCAACGCATGATTATCGCTGTACAAAATGAATTCTTTGGGTATCAAGTAATGCCTCCACTTTTTCAATGCCTGTATGATGGCATAAAACTCTTTGTCGTACGTGGAGTACTTCAGCTTTGCATCATCCAGCTTCTCGCTGAAATATGCAACAGGTCTGTCATCCTGACTCAGGACCCCTCCAACAGCATACCCACTAGCATCACATTTCACCTGAAATTTTTTCTGAAAGTCAGGCAACACCAGAATTGATTGCTCTGTAATCTTACGCTTCGATAGATTGAAGCTCCTTTCAGCCTCTGCTGTCCAACGAAAAACTTTATGCCGCTTCTTCACTGTGTCCGTCATCGCGACGCTAATTCCACTAAAATTCTGAATGAATTTTCTTTAGAAGCTAGCCAAACCATGAAAACTCCTTACCTCAAAAACGTTCCTCGGCGATGGCCAATTCCTGATCACATTCACCTTCTCAGGATCCATCTTCAATTCATTCACCGAGATTACAAAACCCAAATAAATGAGTTCTGTCTGCATAAATGAGCACTTCTTCAAATTTATTAGCAACTTCTCCTGCTGTAGTATCCTCATCACAATGGCTAAATGCCTCAAGTGTTCATCCCTGGTCTTGCTGAATATCAGTATGTCGTCCAAATACACAACCACAAATTTGCCAATGAATTCCCGCAGGACTTCATTCATCAGCCTCATAAATGTGCTCGACTCGTTTGTCAACCCAAACGGCATGACCAACCATTCGTACAAACCCTCGTTTGTTTTGAATGATGTTTTCCATTCATCTCCTTCTCTCATCCGGATCTGATGGTATCCGCTCTTGAGATCAATCTTCAAAAAATAATTTGCCCCGCTCAGGCAATCCTTCAAGTCATCCATTCTCGGCAGTGGAAATCTGTACCTGATGGTGATTTTATTTATCGTCCTGGAGTCTGTACACATCCTCCAGCCTCCATCCTTCTTCGGACTCAGTACTGTCGGAACAACACATGGACTAAGACTCTCCCTCACCATTCCTTTGTCCTGCAGATCCTGTACCTGCCTTTTGACTTCCTCGTTCTCTTGAGGTGTCAATCTGTATGCGGCCTTATTTGGTAAACTTGCTCCTGGTATGAGATCAATATGATGACTCACACTCCTCATCGGTGGCAATGAACGAGGTAGTTCATCCACGATGATATCAGGGAACTCTCCCAGTAGTTCCTGAATCTCATCTGGCAAGTCATCCATTCTTGTGCTTGTCAGGACAATTCTCGGCTTCCTGACAACAAAGAATTGTGGATCTTCATTCTTCTCCAGCTCGGTGAGAAGTTCTTTTCCACTCATGAGGAGTATCGTGCTGATCACTTCCGGCTTAACCTCCTTATCTTTTATTGGCAGCAATGTATGTGACCTCCCATCCTTCTCCAAGGTGTATGTGTTCATTCTCCCATCATGAACAACATTTCTATCAAACTGCCATGGTCTACCCAATAATACATGACAAACATCCATGGGAATGACATCACACAGAATTTTATCCCTATATTCACCCATTTTAAATTCAACTAAGCATTGTTTTGTGACACTTACCCGATGTCCTTTCTGTAACCACGAGACTTTATATGGACTCGGGTGCTTAGTGGTTGTTAGCTCCAACTTTTCCACCATCTCGGATGAAACGAGATTGTCAGTACTGCCACTGTCCACTATGACCTTGCATTTCCAGCCCTTGGTCTTGCAAGTCATCCAAAACAGTCTGGATCTTTGCGCTGTGTCCTCCACCTCTTTCTCAGGTTTCAAGAGAAATTTGTGCACTGTCAGCGACTTCCCACTTCCGGTGTCTTCGCTTTCAACATCACGCCTCTGCGCCTCAGTGATGTGAGCCTCACTTCTGTCTGGCTTCCTATCTGGACAGTCAACGGCCTTGTGTCCGTCTTTCCCACATGTAAAACATGTGATAATTCCTCCACGGCCTATTCCTTTACCTCGGGTATGAGGAATTACATTCACGTCAGCATATCCGCCACCCTTCTCTATATGTTGCCTCCTCGGCTCAGCATATTGTTGCCTTTGTTCAATTTGTGGTTGCCTCTGCTGTGAGGTACCAGCTCTCTCAGCCTTACCCTGAGGTCTCTGAGTTATCTCTTGGGCAGCCATCTTGCCTCGGGGCTGGCTTCTGCCTTTCCCTCACTGACCTTGCTTGCGGCTCAGCTTCTCTTCGGCTTTTAGAGCCATCTGATATGCATCCTCAACTATTCGGATGGTCAGCATGCTCAGCTCATCCTAAATTTCATATCTCAACCCATTCAGATATCTCGCCACCTTTTCATCATCGCTCTCTCGATGACCAGCTCGAATGTTGAGCCTATAGAATTCCTCGGTGTACTCTTTCACCGTCATCAAATTCTGTCTCAGGTTCTGCATACGCCTGAATAGAGTGATCTGGTAATCTCTTGGAATGAACTTCGCCTTCATCTTAGCGATCATCCGATCCCAACTCTTGATCTTCTGTTTTCCTTTGCAGCACCTATCAGCCTGTAATTCATCCCACCATAAGGCTGCATGTCTTTTCAACCTTGTTACAACATGCCTTACCTTCTTGTCCTCTTCAATATCTTCATAATCGAAGTAGGTGTTGAGTGCTCGAATCCAATCCAGCAACTCCTCAGCATCTAGACTTCCCTCATAGACGGGAATGTCCATTTTCGTCTTCGAGCTCATCCTGGCGATAGCTCTGATCAACCTCTCTATTGAGGCATCCTCTGCTGATACCTCTTCGACATCATGTCCAGCTTCCTCCTCAACCTCGGAATCGCTGAACTCTCCTGCGCCAGCTTCGCGCCTTTGGGTGGTCTCCATCTCTTCGAGTCTCGCCCTGAGATCTCATATTTGGCATTCCATCTCCGGGTTACCTGCTGGCCTACCCCTTCTTCGGGCATCCCTGTCTTCACGATTAGGTGACTGCCTTTCTCTTCTGGGTGGCATTATATCTTCTACCTCTCTCTGCTATCTGAACAAAGAGAATTCAATCCCGCTCTGATACCACTTTGACGCAAGTCGTGTGTATCACAATGCTTCCTCTTTCTCCTTCTCTTCTCTCGCCTGCAATATACAGACAAGATTTCAAAGCTCTGATACCACTCTGACGCAAGTCTTCCCTCTTCGACAGCCGCTTCCTCTAGGATCTCTTCTCACTCCTCGGCTCGAAGAACTCAAAGGTTCTTCTGATCCCCTTTCGGGAATCCTTCGTACCCACAGTGACTCTTCACCCGCGCGATCCTCCCTTCCTTGATTATCGGAGGATCATCCCTCGCGACTTCGCGAGTTCAACAACTAAATATTAGACCCTCAGATCCTCGAGACCCGATGTCTCTAGTCAACATTGACCTTCCTTCGGCGTATCGGAGCCTCGCGCTATCGCGACTCGTGTCACTATACTTTCGGGGTCCCAACTCCCGAGATCCGAAACACCGAGATGCCGACAAACTCACTATCTCGTCTTCTCGCTTCCTCACCCCTTGCAAGACCAATCTCACCACCCTTCTACTCCCGAGACCCGATGTCCCGAGATGGCCTGCTATGTCACTCGACTATGACCCACACTATACACGAGATTGGCGGGACTTCACTTCTCATGATCTCGCGATCTCCTTTTCGAGAAGTAGGAGTCTTACCTCGTGAACTCCCGATGCGTCCGATCCACGAGACGAGTCACACTCCTTGTGGTCGACGGCTTCTGTCCAATCTGAGCTTCGAACTTTCTTCCGTCTACACTGTAGACTTCACGTCCACTTTTCCTCCTTACGCAAATCCCAAATAAGAAGTGTCTCTTCCTGAGACCTGTCCGCCAACCTGCTCGCTTCTCCTTGCGACCTGTTCCATGGATATTCTCGCCACTGTTCTTCGACTACTTCGAAGGCCTATCTTTCCTGAGCTTCCGCAGCTTCTGAACTTCTTCTAAAAACTCTCTGCACGCACTCCTTACAGATGCTCTTCAACCACGTCAAGTGTTGAAGACTTCTGACCTTGTGCACTCCTGCAGCAGTAGTCTATCAATGCCTTAGCTCAGAATTACAACTCTGAGAATTCGTCCAGCCTGCGCACACCTTGCACGGCTATATCTACCCAAAACAACTTCTGGGTGAACGAAAATGAGAGTTAAACTGCTGAGCCTCATCAACGCACTCTATGCGGATGAATTCTACTGCACTCCATGCAAGAATCTCTTGGCTCAGACAGAGAAACAATTGAAACTCATTCCCTCATTCTCTCAGATATCGAACCTGTATTGCAATCACATACGCAACATATAGAAGATAGGAAAAGCAAGAAGCAAATATGCAACAACATAATATCAACAATACACAGAGAATACTCACAGCCATGGAATTGAATTAAAGTCTTTCTTCTATTAATTCAATCTGTACATGGGTGTTCTCCACAAGTTCTCTGCTTTCTCACTTCTTTCTCCTGGTTCTCATATGAATACTAATGCTAATGCTTGATAATGATACTAATGATACAATAATACAAAGGAGGGTGCCTATATTCCGTTTTCCCTCTCGAAAGCAAAACTGTCAATCTAGACTTAATTAATTTATCTACTTGCATTAAATATAATAAATGCCTCAGCTACCTAAGGAAGAGAGCTTATCTGCTCAAGGTCCGTTACAATGTACAAGTGCGATTCATTACACCAATGCATTAATGTTTGGCGCACCAAATACCAAAATAATTCAAAGTTTGAATGCTGGCGCTCTCCAACTGTCTTTTCTTTGCTCCACGTGATGGCTCGCTTATTGAGGTGTGGATGCTCCTGCATCAACATCCACCATAACTGTCTCCAAAGTGCCAGTAGCCCACATGATCACCAAGAAATCCCCCATGGTCAAGAAAGGGTTCGGAGAGGCCGTCAGGAAATGGAATAGGGAGAAGGTCAATCTGAGAGCACTAAAGGGATGGAGAGAAGAGTAACCACATACTAGAGAAGGGGACTAGTAAAACCACAACCATGTGCGGAGAAAACGCCCCATAACCACAGAGCCCCCATCATTCTTATACAATATAAACACTTGTATATATAGTTTAGTGAATTTATGTTCGGATTTTGTTTTTTAATATAAATGTTAAATTGAAATATGCAGGAGAATCTATCAACATTGATGACGAAATATTAGAAAATGTTGATACTGACAGATTTGGGAAGAAAAAAGATAAGCATTATATAAGATATCGAACTAAGAATATGTATAATACTCTTTTCAAAGATGAATCAACAACATTACAAGCTCTACTTTTACTCTGTCTAATAAATTCAAGAAAGTTGAAAGAAGCTACATCATTATTGGGTATTCAAAAGTCGACAAAGGATAAAAAGGTGAAACAAAATGTCTTTGACAATATAACTAGTGTATTAAAAGATTTGGAAAATCTCAAAACAAAGATGTCAGTGTTGCACGTAGAGTGATACAAACAGTAGTTGTTTCATCTAGAAATATAAAAGATCATTTGACAGAACACATGGCAAAAACGATGGGAACGTCAAGAAAAAAATTGCACAAACATAAAAAAAATCGATTGTAAATAGATCAAAATGATAAACTGGCTTGTTGGACATTGATTTCTAGACAACCCTACAAAGATAGACTTGTAGAAAATGTTAAAGAATTGGCCTAGAATTGTTGGTTGGAAGAATCTCATGTTTCACCACATAAAACAGATGTGTTTGTGACTAATAATAGCATGAAAACAATATGAAGAACATCCAAAACATATATTTCCAATGACACAAATAGAATTGTTCAACAAGTTCAAAGAAGAGCACAAAGAAGTTAAAATTTCCATCAACACATTTGTGCAACAAAAACCATGGTTTGTTAGACCCATCACTGTTCATGACACTTGTTGTTGTCATTATCATGTGGAATTTGAGTTGTATTACAACACTTTTTTGGATTTTGGTAAAACTCTATGGCCAAGTTCATCTCCTCCTTCCACATTCTATGCTTTTATATCTATAATTCTATGTGAAAGAGAAGATGATTTATTTTACAAAAAAAAATGTGTTGGTGGAAAGAAATGTGATCGTTGTGGAAATATAAGTTTGTTTCATTCAAAGTATCATATTGATATGAATGATCAATCATTTTCTAATATAACAGTCAATTGGAAGAGATATGAATATATCAACAACATGACTCCACATTCTTCAAATGTTATTTCCAAAAGGATCGATTTGAAGGTTGATAAAATCTATGTGATATATTTTTTGAGGAAGTTTGAGGAATAAATTTATAAATACACCAAGAATTCACATAGATCTCGATGGAAATACCTACAATTCAAACAATCTCGTGAAGTGTTTCCACCAGGGACAATGTTGTTTGTAGTTGATTTTGCAGAGAATTACACATTCGTTGCACAAAAAGAAATACAGATCGAATATTATCATTCTGATCAAGTCACGATATTTGTCCACATTCTATATAGACATGCTCAACGAACTCTTGATAACATAGAAAGCACCAATGAAAATCAACATGCTATTAAAGAATATCACTTTTATACAAGTGATGATCGAGCACACGACACACATTATGTACAACATTGTTTTGATAAATTTTATGATTCATTGAAAGAACGTGGAATCAGATTTGATCGACATTGGATATGGTCAGATGGGTGTGCAGTTCAGTTCAAATCTTCAGGATCATTCTATTGGTTATGTCATCTTCATAAAAAATTAAACATTACACATTATTGGAAATGTTTTGAAACTAGTCATGGAAAAGGAGAGCATGATGGTGCAGGGGCATGTGTAAAACGAGCACTTCAAAGGTATCAGATGAACACTCATGCCGATCGATTTGAATCTGCTGAACAAGTTGTTGAATGGTGCAAAATGGCGCTAATCCATGAATATAATCCGTCAAGGGATGTGCACATGTGTGTCTATATATAAATGTTACACATGTACACATGATATTTTTATTTGAATGTGTTCAAATTTATATTATATCTTCAATCATTTTCTTGAGAGATTTCAAGTTAACAAGTTCTTGTCTTGTGCAGGTTTTTTTGGTATGTTGGAATCCAAGATGTAAATAGATCAATCTCATATGATGCCAGTACAATACCTGGGACAAGAAAAATACATTCAGTTAAAACAAAATGTTATCAAAATGTTTTTTCATTTGATAGAATAAATGAGTCTTGTTTTTGTTCATTTTGCATAGAGGACACAAAATCCATAGATATTTGCGAAAATGAAAATGCAAAATATGTTAAAGCTTGGAGACATACCAAACTTAATGTAAAAGGAAAAATGCCACTTTCAAGATCAGAGGAGATGGAATCAAATGAAACTATAGTGTCAGTTGATGGCGATAGAGTTTTTGATCTTGTTAGAGAAGGTAATTTTTATGTTTAAATTTTTTCAAATAAATTGTAGATGTACTTGTGTGATAATCTAACACAAACTATTTGTTGTCCAATATATCCAATTATTTGTAGGAGATGTCTTTTCCATGGTTGCACCTGTACACAGCACTGAAAACGTGAAATATTATTTGATGCGATGCACATAACAAAGATGAGGCTATTAGAAGATTTTGATAATAATGGTTTTATATATGAAAGAGGATCCATTGTATCGAAAGGATATTTTTTTCAAGAAACCCATCAAACCGATACTCATGTTCACTTTCAAGACTACTGGTCAGATGTCACAAGTTGTCAATATAGTCATTTGGTATGTGCAATGCGCATAAAGTTAATAGAAGCTCAATAAAAAAAAAGGTTAGAAAATGGAAAATGTCCAAAGTCGATCATGAACGAATAATTGAGTATGGAATACCAATACGGTGTTTTTAAACAAGTGGCACATGTACATTCCATAATTTTTTATTTTGCATTGACATTACATGTATTTATGAATATCTAGGATTCTAGAATCATTTCCAGTTTAGTTTACTTTCATGGTCCATTCAATTAAGAAAAGTTGTATTTCCCATGAATTATAAAGTTTATCAAACCTTATTTACAATTTTAGGGAAGAACATATAGTTTGTATCTAGGGAACCTAAATTGACCTATACTTTGGATGATTATACTTTAATCCTACAAATTATCCAAATCATATACAAAAATATTTTACTGCATGTAACCAATTTACTACATATAGAATAAATGCGTTCATTATTTGCAATTTGATTGTTCAATGTTTTTTCATATGAAAAGGATAACTTGATATCAAAACTAGGACCCATTTCCATGTGATTATAAGAGACTATTGATGGCTTAGAAAAACTTTAAATTCTGATAAATTTTAATATCAATATAAATTTTAATGAAAATCACTTATATTAAATTTGATGACTTGTTTTGAATATTTTCATTGTTGAACTTGTATTAAATTTGATGACTTGTTTTGAATATTTTCATTGTTGAACTTGTATTAAATTTGATGACTTGTTTTGACTATTTTCAACCATATTTCCAAATAGGATATATATATAAATGGCATGTATAAAAAACCCCATATCATTCTTAAAAAAATACAGAGAAAATATGGTTCAACCATATTTTATCTGTGTTTTTCAACCAATACACCAATCAAAATTATTTTATGAGCATTACACCAATCAAAATTTAGTTGTATACCTTTTGTATTGTGAGAATTTTATTTTAAACTAAAAAGTTGTTAAACACCATTTCCATTGAACACCTACTTTTTTCAATAGTATTTTTTTCCATTTTATTTTAATAATATTGCAATGTTAATTTTTTAAAACGTTAAACATATTTTATATTTTCTATTGTAATAATATCTTGTTTCAAATTTTAACTCATTCTGATTTTTATTTTATTTTACGAGCATTATATAAATTAAAGTTGAATTGAACATCTCTTTTATTTTGAATATTTTTTTTTAATTATTGTTCTCAAAATTAAACAAGAGTTAAAAACATCTCTTTCATTTTGAGATTTCATTTTATTAAGGGTATATGAACTTTGAGGTGAATATCTATTCTAGCTTTGAACAATTTTTTAATGACTATGATAAAATTAAAGAAGAGTTGATCATCTCTTCCATTATAAGGTTTTATTTTATTGTCACATCAATTTGAGCATTTTATTTTATAATTATCACACAAATCAAAAAATATTTGAACATATATTCTATCTCAAGATTTTATTGTATAAACATTACCTATAATTAAGTTGGATATCACTTCTATCTTGAGAATTTTATTTTTATTACTATTGCACCAATCAAAGAAGAGTTGAACATCTCTTCTATCCTAGATTTGAGAGCATTGACTTCTTTAAGTGGTAATTTTTTTTTTCATTTTAAAAATTAATATTCTAATAACTAAAAACAATTTAAACATCTCTTCCACTTGTTGTAATAACACTTTAATAATAATATCATATATATACCAATATCTCCATTCTAATGATTAAGTTGATTTTCATTTAAAATTTGAAATTATTTAGAATCTCCATTTTAATAATTAAGTTGATTTTCATTTAAACTTATTTATAAGTGTTAATCATTAGTATTAAATTGCATAAATTGTAATTAATAGATATTCTCTAACAAATTTAAGGAAATTAATACAGCATTGCCTAAAGTCAAGTGAATCACTGACCCTTACAAAAATTTGGGTTTATGTGGATAGTATTAAACCATAGCCTGCAAATCATTTTACAAATGTAATTCTCTTTCATACATGTTATCTAAGTTGTACAAGGGGTATGTGTTGTTCCTTGGCATGTCTAAAACACAATGCTTGAATGCATACCTCCTCCTTTGAATCCCACATTGGTTACCTTCTTCCAAAATCAAACACAGGTTTTCTGAAATGAAATTGGTAGATCATGAAAATGTCTTCCCTTTAGTGCAGTTCATACCAGCATAGGCTTTGCATGGTTTAAAGTGTTTTATACTACCATATATTCTCAAATAAATTTTGCATGGTTTACAACGTTGTCTACTATCATATATTCTTAAATATATATGCAATGATACAATCTTGTATATATGGCAGCTCACTTTTTTCTTGTCCATCTATTGGGTTTGCATATTCTTAAATATATAAACAACAACACATTCTTATATTATTGGCTTTGCATATTCTTAAATAGAAAAATAATAACACATTCTTGTATTAGTTCACACTCTACTTTTTTCTTTTCATTTATTTAGTAGATCTCATATGCCTATCTTTCTTTTAGTTTTTTTTATTAGTTAAGTGCATCTATGTAACCAACAGGGTCATTAGTAACTAGAAAAATAAATAAATCTTTTAATATAAAATTAATCTCCCAAAATTATTTGATGATATGTCAATAGAATCATATTTTCTCGTATTATTAATATTTATTTTAGTTAATATATCTATATATCATAATATATTGTCAAAACATTAGTTCAATCTATTTCCTTATCATAAATATTTCTTTTATTTAAATAATCTTCTAATTAAAATTATATTTTAGAATTGATCCTCCTTACAAAACTATAAATAAATTCCATATCATTCTATCCTACAAAATGAGTGGAGTTTTTTATGCATACCCTTCATAACAGTTTTTTATACATACCCTTCTTTATATGGTTTAAAAACACAGATAAAATATGGTTGGAAATTGTATTTATTTATAAAAAGCGTACATTATAAAAAATACCATATCATTCTATGACAATTTTCAACCATATTTTATCTGTGTTTTTTAATAGTGCACAATGAACATAAAACAAAGCATTTAAATTAATACATAGTAGGATAGGTCCAAGAGTTCAACTATCCACAATGAGATATGTTGAATTTTATCAGTCTCCATAGGCCCAAGAACAGTCCACAATGAACATAAAATGAAGCATTTAAATTAATACATAGCAGCAAAATATTTAAGAGTTTGATGCTTAATTTAATGCATTGTAAAAAGAAGAATATACAAAACATTAGTTCATAACTAACAACAACTTTGTCACTTTTTTTCCATCGACTTTGAGAAATCAAATATAAGACAATAAATTGATATTTTGAATTCCAAAATTATGATATATATATATATATATATATATAATAATAATAATAATAATAATAATAATAATAATAATCTATTTTTAAGGTCACGACCAAGCCAACACACTAAATTGGTGTATGATACCCCCTTGTTTGTGGGACAAGGGACCCCCCTCCTCCCAACGATTTGACTGGTAAAGTCTACGAAGGTATACATACCCTACCCCCCTCTGGATTTGAACCTGTTATATATATATATATATATATATATATATATATATATATATATATATATATATATATATATATATATATTATAATCAAATTTTGAATAGTTACACTGTAAAATACATATGTTCCACATCCATTTTAGGATGATAACAAAAACTAAGACATTTAACTAAAAAATTATGGACTCTAAGCCATCGCTTTAAGATAGATCACTTCATACCTGTAATTTAAACCTACAAAAAAAATAGAATTCAAATATAAAAAATTTACAATCCAAACATGCTAAATAAAACAAAATTAAAAAATTGTGATTAAAACAAAATTGAGATACATACCAAAAGAGTTAAGTCTCATCCACCAACACACTCTTTCCCACAAAATATATTGTAAACATATTTTCCACCAAATATAATTTAGACATCTGTAACAATAAATAATAATAATGTAACATCCCGCTTTGGCGCACTGAGAAAACGTATTCTTTGAGGACACTTGCTCGCAAGTGATCTGGACTTTTATGATGTTAAACTATTTATCCTTGATTATGATGCGTTATGATAGATGACATGATGTTTTTACTACTTTGATGTAGACAGGTGCTGCTGACTCAGTTTCATTTAGTGTGCAGGGTTTCGTACCTTGAGGATGCAGATGCATCGCTGGAACCCCCCTTGGACTCCGGATTGAGTCAGGGAGTGTGCTATTTGGGTTGATTTATTTACTGTGATATTTCTTTGATCTGATGATATGATGTTGACATGTTCTGACACGATTGTTGATGATGCAGGTTGACGATAGCTTGCCGACAAGACTCACATATGGAGTAAAGGGGCCACACACGATTTCCAGAGAGGTTGAGGGAGAGGGGTGGACAACATTCCTGCCACCGCCTACTAGCACTCCCGGCGTGGCTCGAACTGTAGGTTAACAATTACCTAGTTCGAGAGGATCCACGATTCCATGAGGGAAGACTGCGACAGTCGCTCACGATGATTCTAAGGGGCGTGCAATAAGGTGAGGGCCTTATTCCTTAGAGCCCTTAGTCTCCCACAAGTTCACCTGGAAGAGTGTTGACTCCAGGGGTTATAGATGTCTACCAATCAGTCCATTTGGCGAGTGGCACCCTTGGAGCACGTGGTGCATCCTGAAGGGCACGTTGCACAAAAGAAACACAAGAAGCGAGTGGCACCCTTGGAGCACGTGGTGCATCCTGAAGGGCACGTCGCGCAAAGGAAATGAACGAGGCGAGTGGCACCCTTGGAGCACGTGGTGCATCCTGAAGGGCACGTCGCATTAATGTGGATGAAGGAAACAAACTTAAATAGCCCTAAGACAATAACGCCTTAATAAATTCTTAAAACGACTCCCCTAAACAATTGTCGTCCAGTTCAAAATCTAAACCT
>ML782288.1:329067-346195 GCA_009831015.1 Picea engelmannii
AAAGAGCCTAACCCTAATTCTAAATGAAATAGTTTAACTTTTAATGAACTCATAAATTTTATTCAAATTGAAACATAACTTTTCTTAAAAATAAAAATATACATAAATTACAGTTTAGTTAACCCAGACAATAAATTTCATTGAAGGCATCTCCTTCTTTAAACTCAACTTGCAATGAGAGTTCATTAACATTTTGAAAGCATAAATTTTATGAAAACCCTTCTGTCAAATACATAACCTTATAAAAACTTTTAAAGCATAACCCCCTATGAACGCAATAGTTTTTCAAAAATTAAACTAATTCATAAATAAACGAATACCGAAAGCCATAGTTTTGATTGACAGAACGCATAACCTTCAGTGAATAAATTGAATGCTTAAGGGACTAAACTATTTTCCATAAAACTCATACATAAACTGAGACTGAACCAATAGTAATAAAATTATTTAACGAGCRKGAGTATAAAAAGYATGAATTTAAAAAATAAAATGAAAAGATGCATTGGYRCATTTACCTTTTTGGTTTAAAAAAAGAARAGAAAAGARAGGSAATAATAAAATAGGRAAATGAGCCTTTTAATAAATTTAAAGAAAATAATTTTGGGAGAAACGTGGGGGATGAGTGACACTTGTAAGACAGAGAATTTTTGAGGGTTTTTCATTAAAACTTAAATTAAATATGATTTAGGGCAAGGGGGCTCAAAACTCCATAAAATAAAGGGGGATGGGGGGAAAAAGGGATGGGCTGTTAGGTATCGTTATGCTGCCGAATTTGGACTGGACTGATTGCTTGTGAGGAGTTGGTATTTTCTCAGCTGGGATCAGAGTGGTAGCTTAGCCTTGGAGGTGAGCTGGGAAGCTAGGTATACTATCTAGAGTGTGTGTGGCCCCTTTGCGGCTCGGGGGGCTAAGGGGGAAGTAGAGTACCCCTAGCGTTTGGCTGGGAGGTACCGGTGTAGTCTCTACAGTCGGCGAGCGGGAGCGGCATGGAGAAACAACGTGGGATAGCATCTTCGAGTTATTCGTCGCCAGTCCCAGGTACGCATGTGCATTGTTTAAAAAAAATAAAAAATGTTGAGTTGTATATGAATTCTTGATGGATTAAATTTAGGATGATTATGTTCCCTTTGTTATTCTCTGCGTTTCTGTTTATTTCCCATTACACTGCCATCCTTCTCTGCGTTGTTTTTTATCTCAGTGTGGACTGTTTTCAAAACAAATATATATATATATATATATTGCATTGGGTTTTAAGTGCTTACGAATCTAATTTCTGGCATGTATGGCGTTGTTGACTGTGTAAATTTTATTGAATGTGCGGGACTGTGTAAATTCTTCCAAATTATTGTTCTGAAAATTTTCGTGTGACTGTGGGCGTTTTCATTTAGATGCATGGGCTTTTTATACCAGTCTGGGCATATTTTATATTACCAGGGTTTTTGTATCGCTGTGGGCTTTTTATACCAGTGAGGGCATATTTTATATTACCAGGGTTTTTGTACTGTTGTGGGATTTTTATACCAGTGTGGGCATATTTTGTATTACCATGGTTTTCTTTTTATTCTGTCGTGGGCGTTTTCTTTATATGAATGAGGGGCGTTTGATGTTAATGGGGGCATTTTCATAGTTCATTCCTCTGCATTTGTTTTATTAGATTTGGGCATTTTTGGATGACCGAGCGTTATAAATCTCTGTGTGGGTGTTTTACCTTGCTGCGGATGTTTAAGAACTTCGATGGGCGTGTTTATGTAGGTGTAGGGGAAAATCGTTTGTAAAATCGCCCTGGCATTCGTTTTTGAAAAAAAAGGTGGTTGTAAAGGCGTTTTGGAAATTCGTTTTCTTTCCTTCTATGGGCAATCCGTCCGGGAGGATTTAAATGAATTTGTTCCTGTAATAGTACCTGGGCATTTCGTTTTTCTCTTATGAGTCAGTGTTATTACCGATAGATTCTCGTTGGGGGTTTCATTTGGTTGTGTTGGGTTTTCTTTTTCAATTTTTAATATGGATGGGATACTTCATTCTGGCATCAGTCGTATGGGCTTTTGTTTAATAAATCTTAGAGTGAGCTGCTGACCATAACCCGTTCTTGCTTCCGTGCTGATCCTTCCCACCGTGGGCCTGCGTGTATTATCACATCTCCGTTGTCAATTTCGTCCTCTTCACCACCAGAACAACCATGCTGCTAGCCAACGACACCTTGTGGCCTGATTCGTCAGGATTTCCAAGAGACTGAGTCGTAAGCCTGGCGATTGAATATCCAGTTTGGTGCAGAACTTTTCTCTCCCTCGCTGCCGATGGAAGTTCCTGACTAATTCATGTGCTAGCATTGCAAACAAAACCCTAAATTCCAGATTTAGTGTAAAGGCTACGTCTGCGACTTATAGTTTTTATTGTTTGACAGTAAACCCTAAACAATAATTTATAGTTTTAAAAATGGCTTTATGCTCAAATTTAAATTTCAAGTTTTCTCAAGTGAATTTAATACAAGTTAATTTGAATGGATTTATCTATATTTGGTTAAAATTGTTGAATATGAAAAATTGTTAGAATTTACTACCAGTTAAATTGTATGGGTTTATCTATATTTTGATATTATTTGGTTAAAATTGTTGAATATGAAAAATTGTTAATTAAAGGTTGGTTGGTCGATAAAGTAGGGACTTTTTTTATTGGGATATGAATTTGTTAATAGGCTATTTGTTAACTTGTTAATAGGCTATATTGCTAAATTGTTAATATTAGGGAACAATTCATTACGATGGTTAATTGTTAAATTATATTGTTGTTGGTTAATGTTAATGGGAACAGTGTTAATGTTAGTGGGAACAATTCATTTACCTATCGTGGAAACAATTCATTTATATTGTCAAGAAGTTAAATGATTCACTTTGACAAATTGTGTACTATAGATAACCTTGCTAATTGCAATAATGAGGGTTGGGTTGTTGTTCTGATTATTGTCGAACTTGCTTAAACAATTGTCGTGTTCCGTAATATGATTGCTATTATTGCAAGGTCATGGTAATTTAAAATGAAATGGTGTTGTCGGTTATGGTAACGATATCATAGATTTAAATGTTGGTGGTTGTGATTAATACCATTATTTATGGGATGCTCACTCCCAATACTGTCAATGCTCATGATAATGTTAGTGTAGTGAAATCATTTAATTATATATTGTCATTAGGGTAATATGATTACCCTATTGGAAGGGGTATTTTGGCTGTACGGTTCTTGATGAACTAGACTTGATCATAGTGAGCAATTTGTAATTTATATTTTAAAGTTTAAACCAATTGAAGGTCAGACTTGTTGCACCAATTGTCTTCGCTTGTCAATCGATTAAAAGTACACCTCTGACGCATTACCGTAATGAGTAATTAATGAGTTATTATTGTTTTACTGTCGCCAACTGCCTTAATGTGGATGACCATGTTGACTGAAATCTTGATGATTAGGTTTTATCTTTGGCTTGTAGGCGTGGTCTGCTTGTGTCGGGCGGGATGTAGACACCTCCATGTTCCTCAGAACAATCGCCCGCCCTGAGACCTTAAGTGGTTAAAATCAATGGGAACCTGGGCTTGAGCGTTGATTATGTGTCTTGGAGGTCCTAACCATTGCAGGGTAGGATGGGCGGGTAGTCAGTCTAACTTATTGTCGTTTGATCGTCGTTAAAAACATGTTGTTACGGTTGTACGTCGCATGTCGTCTTGTGGTGTTCGTCTTTCTTGTGTCTTGTTCGTAGTCGGGTTACTAGTTTATGCCTGAGCAGTCGGCCAGGAGCCTATCTGACCTTATCTCTCTCCGGAGTAGAGAACTAAGATTAAACGCCCTGCTTTCCTGTGCAGAAATAGTAAGATATACTACTATGGATCCTTCCCTCTGTGTTCGTACTGTGCGTAACCCAGTAAGTCGTTAAATGTTTGCGTGGTGCGCCTTGTGTCTATGGTTGTTTATCGCTTGCAGTTACTCATTGTGTGCCTTCAGTCTTCTTGTGATGAACATCGTGGTTGTGTCTTGTTGGTTTTCAAGTGGCGACATAGATTCAAGAGTGTCTATTACTTCTACACGCGTGTACACACCTTAAACACAAAAAAAAAAAAAAAAAAAAAAATCCCACTTGTTATAAGAGTTGTTGTCATAACGAGGAGGTTGTTATAAATAATAATAAACAAATAACACATATTAGCATATATACTATAATTAAATATTAAATAAACAATAAGAAATAATAACATGCCCAACCACAATTAAACAGATTTAAGATAGTTACTCTCCACATTAAGAATACATGATTTAAAAAAATTTAAAGATAAAAATTGTGTTCTTGGTAAATATATTGTGAGTTAGAGTTAGATAATAATCTAAAAATAAATATAGAATTGTGTATGAAGAAAGTTCACAAATCTCCATATTAAGTCATTCTTCCAATGAAATACTTATCTCCTTCTGGCTAAAGTCTCAAATCCTTCAGGTGAAATTCTCCTTGTGGATAAAGTCCCAAATCCTTCAGGTGAAATTCTCATCCCAGGTGATGTTATTTGATCATATTTATAGAGAAATAAAATACTGATCTCCTCAGCAGTAAAATACTTCTCTCCTCTTCTCCAGTGGTCATATAATCAAATTCCATGATGCCCTTTCAAACTAAAGGACTCATAAATCTCCATATTAATCCATTCTTCCAAAAAAATACTTATATCTCAAAAAGTTCACAAATCTCCATTTTAAAAACCATTCTTCTAGAAAATACTTATCTCCTCTTTCTGCGGTGGAATAGATGTTCTCATATAATCTTGCATGTACATGAAAAAAACACAAATCTTCACATGTATATTAAATTCATTCTTCAAAAACCATTTAAATATTTCATCTTTGGGATGTATTCATATTACATATAATCAAATGCTCATTGAAATTATGTGTGAGGTATCTCACATATACAATATGTGTGATCTTATTTGTAAATATACTTGAATGTTGGTCTTTGTGATTACTAACCAATTTAGTTAAGAGTTTGAAAATACCCTGGAAAGAATGAATTCACTTAGTTGTATGTATAAAACACAAATGTCCATACTACGCCATTCTTGGACAAGAAAGTAAGGAATGCAATCGAATAAAATTTGGAAGCTTTCCCTTTTTTGATGCGGGATAGAGTTTGTTCTCAAATAATCAAATGTTCAAGCTCAAAATTAAGTCTTCATCACGATCTAACCTTAAATAAGTTTGAATGTACACCATTTAAGAAAATTATAAGCTTATCTAGGGGTTCTTTATATTTCAAAATAATTCATCAAAGCATTAAATAGGAAAGGCTAAACTAAAAATTTGAGAAAACAAAAATTTGATAAAAGTGAAAAACATACATTTATGAATCATCTTGAATGAACACATCCTTCCCAAATATGGGTGCTTCCTCTGCTTCCTTCTCAATCCTAATCTCCCTCCCAAGCACACTCTCAGGTATTCTCTTCTCCACATTAGCCTATATAACACATTTCAAATTTGAAAATTTGAAAAATTAAATTTAAATGATTATAACACATTAAATTTAAATGATTTTAACACACTAAATGATACCTGTGAACTCCCAACCTCTTCAAACTCTCCCAATGAGAATTGAGACAAGCCTCCCCAAGTAATAGGAGATGGAATAGGGATATGTGAACAATACAACTAAGAACTAAATCTAGGATTCAATGTGTTCACATTTATACAAAATTATAAATGTTGTTGATCTCTTATTCAAAAGATTGGAGATTGAACAAATAAAGTGCTCATATGTGGATATTAGAAAACACATATCTGATTCAAGCCATCCAAATTTAAATTTGTGGAATCAAGTCCTCTATTTACTAGAGATTCATTTAGCATATCTCCAAACTACAATTAATGACAATAACAACTCGATTATTTTTATTGATACAATGATATCTAAATATATAATTAGAAGTAAACTATCCTAAAATGCGTAAAAATTTTACTAACTAGAACACATACCAATTTGTTGTTCGGATCATCATTATGAATGACTTTCTTCCAACCATCACAGAAAAATTTTGCATACTCCAAAACATCTTTTGCTGACATGGTATCTAACTCCACCTCTCTTTTATAAACAAATGTGGCCCGAGAATTGGCTTCCGCTCGCTGATGGGTCATGCCAACATCAACACCATAAACAATCTCTTCCAAATTTTCCCCGATTGCATTCCTAGCCTCTCTGCCATTCTATGATGTAGCTTGCAAATCTGAATGTAAAGAAAATACCCCTGTTGGGCAAGGTACTAAAGGTTGTGGAGGCCTCGAAAATGTCACATTTCAATATGCCCATTTGCGATCATATGTTCATCCTTTACCAGTTCCATAATAATTGGACAATAGACTAGTATAATCAGGGTGCATGTGTAAGAAAAAATCTGCATAAAAGTGTCTTGCAAAATAGTGTGGAACCTCACCGTTCCACAAAAATTTTCCATACGTCACCAAAAATCTGTTATACAGATGTCCTGCAATGTCAGGGTGCTTAAAATATTTCACCTTCAACATCTTCCTCTTTGGCTCATTTTTGAAATTGAACATAGAAATTGCATCATCCTTTGTAACTTTATTTTTTACTGTCTCCCATTTATTAGGGCCCATCACCTCTGACTTGCATTGCCTCATTAGATCGAAAAAAATGTCAGTGGTTGGTCCCATATTTTGATATGCATCCATAAAATTTTGCAATGAATGAAAAATAATATTCAAGCTTTGTTTACTCTCCCGAGGGAGTTTCAAGACTGCCATATCATTTTCCAACCTCCTTTTAACACTTGAGCATCGCTCAAGGGTCATTTCTTCAGTAATCCCTTCCCATGTAAGTTCATCACCAACATTCGAAGGATAGGTGGACGTAGGCATGTAATATTTTGTTTCTTGATAGCGTGGCCTCCTAAATCCACCTTCACCCTATGCACCGACATTAGAATATTCGTGATAACCACTCTCTCTTTCATTATCTTCCCTTTCTCTAAACTCATTGTCTACACACACATTTGAAAGTAATTACAACATTTAACTTCACATAAATTTAAATACACAAAAATACAACAAAAACAAACAAAATCAAAGAAAATTACCATAAATATTCTCTTGTCCTCAGGTATTGCCTACATTCTCAGGTGTAGGAGTATCAATGCGCAAACTATATAAGAATGCTTCATCCATATAACTTGCTTGAGCATTCTCTGCAATTGATCTATTCACAGACTCATCTGAAAATCTCGTCTGACGAGATTTTTGTTGGTCACTCAAAGTCTCAGTCGAAGAAGGAGTTTCTCTTCTTCCTTCTTGGGAGAACCTAGAGAGTTTGCAAGGAATGTTTGGAGAATCTCATGTCGACATCTCTCCTCAATATCTATCCTTTGAAAATTCATGAAAACTTAAGAAAAAGACAAGTATGAGTTAATATCTCCAACATTGACCAACAAAAATTATGAAGAAACAAAACAAAATAAGACAAAATTAATAGAAATGTTCTTTATATTAGACACAATTATAATAGGGTGATGCATAACTCCACTACCCATGTCCATTTCAAATATATTTTGGTTCTTTAATATTAGCACAAATAACCTTGGTAAATCCACCAATATTACATGGGTCAAAGTCTGGTAACATAGTAGTAGTTATCTATATGGGCAATCTGATTTCATGCATCCAACAGGTATGGAGCATAGTCCATGAAAATCAACGATTAAATTTACACCATGTTAGGTTGGATGGAAGAAATCTTAAATCTACAATGCAATGGCACTAAGTATCAATAGGTCTGTATTACACTTGGAGGGGGCATTAGTAGAAAAAATGTATTATATGACAAACCTTTTTATATATTAAGCATCTGTGATTAGATGATTTGACATTGCTCAACATGCATTTATATGTGGTTATAAATGATTGTTTATATGCTTACTGGCCTTCTTCCAGTGACCTCGTCGATACAAGGGATGAGAATGGCCTCTGAATAATTTTGGTAGATCCATCCTGTCAGAAATCCCATGGAAACTAGGACTTGGCCAAGTGATTCCAATGCTTGTGTAAATACAAAGGGAAATACATCACTATCTTCAACTAGTATCTTATCCAAAGGTTAATAGAATATCATCTTCAACCAAATTCTTGTGTAAATACAAAGGGTAATAGATCATTAACAAGGGTGAATGATCTATTAGCTCAAATGCTTGTGTAAATGAGGCGTTGACATGAAATATCGATGTTGTTTATTAGTTGCTCTCATTAAATGACCAACCAACATATTTCTCTTCCAACCATTGAGTGGATTTCTATGGTAAGAGATCATGTAAACTCTTTTATATAATCGTAGGTTTTTTGCAGTATGTAAACTCTTTGATGTCTATATTATACTTTATTATCCAAAAAGATGTATTCGTTATAATTATTCCTTTAGTCAAAGGGTCACTACAATTGCAAAACAACACCAAAGTGGGATATTGGTTCATTTTTTAGCAGTTTACTATGATAAGAGTCTATGTTTTGGAAGAGAAGCCATATCAAACATTAGCGCTGAATTTGGTTGTTCTAGAGACTAAAAAAAGTGATATTCAGTCAGTTGCTAACTAAAACGCCAATCATATTACATTAAATGTTGATCGGATAAATTTCAAGGAAAAACCAAATCTACACAAGTGTATTTATTCTGGAGGTTGAGGGAATGACTACAGTGAACATACTACCTATGTTTCATTGTTTGTATTCTATTTGTTGTTCTCTATTAATATAGATTTTCCATAACATATTACAATGTAATATGTCATAAAATATATTACTATATAACATATTACAATGTAATTATATATGTTACTTTGTAACATATTATTTCCTAGTAGCCTTGTCACACCCTGAGAATCAAAACTTCATAAGGTTTGACTTATGCAAGTTCTTGGCAAATACAATGCACCAACAATTTTTAGATTTTAGGGGTGTCAGGTCATTCATGCACCAATCTCACTTGATCCATATGTTAATCCATCAAAACTACTCACATATGGGTTAATTTAAGTCTAGGATGGTGAATGACCAACCAACATGTTGCTCTCCCAAACATTGAGTAGTTGCCTATGCTATGAGAACATGTCACCAGTGAAGGTTTTTTGCAGTTTGTAAACTCTTTTATGTCTAAATTAGACTTTATTATCCACAATGAAGTATTCGTTATAATTATTCCTTCAGTCAAAGGGTCACTACAATTGCAAAACAACACCAAAGTGGGAGACTAGTTCCTTTTTGAGCAGTTTACTATGATAAGAGTCTATGGTTTGGAAGAGAAGCCATATCAAAAGTGAGTGATGAATTTGGTTGTTCTAGAGACTAAAAGATGTGGTATTCAGTCAATTGTTGACTGTTGGGCCCGAGATATGATCATTTTCATGATGGTTATTATACATTTTTGCCACATGTACATATGCATTTTTCATCTTTTAAAGGATCTTTTTGAAGAATTTTATGATAAAATGGTATGATCAGCATAAGGTATGCGTAACTCATGTTTAATGATTGAATCAAGTATAATTTATCATGTTTTTATTCTTTGAAGAGTTAACTCAAATTTTTCTGGTGTTACAAGGAAAAAACACACCATTTTCTGGTTCCGACACTTGATTCGGCACTCGTTCTGACACTTGTTCTGGCACTCGATCCGACACTCACTCCAACGCCTAGTATTGCTTAAAAATGCAAGGCGAGTTGGTGGTTATGGCATTGATGGCCAATGATGGACAAATCGGGCACATGGGTTTTGTTTATGCTTTCCCCCTCAAGCTACTAAGCTCCTGAAAACTCGAATTCAGTTGTCCAAAGAAGACAATTATTGGCTTGCTCCGTTTTGTCAGTTAGGGCATCATTTATTGTAATTTGTCGAAATTAGAAGTGGTTCGACCCTCCTGAGGTTGACCACTTGGGTTGTAATATTATAAATACTAATAGGATGCTCAGTAGATTGTTAACCAAGTAGAAGAGCCAGTGTATTAGAGACAAATTCATTTTTTCTCCATTTTGATATTTTACATTGCCGAAATTGTGCCAAAACTACGTTTTCAAGCTTTAGTGGTGGATTCGCCTTGTTAAGCTCACGGTGTGCTTTTAGAGAGTGAACAAGACTTGTTAGGGGGGCCACCAGTAGTCTGGTAACTTTGTGTGTGTTGTTTATGTATTTCATCATTTAATTTTTTATTTATTTTCTGTACATGCATGTTTTATTCTGTTAATTAGCTTGTTGTAATTTAATTGTTTTATTGCTCTTTTGTAGGTTAGTGTGATGGATTATGTTAGAATGAATTAGTTTTGTAGATTAGGAATGGATCTGCATATCCCTAGACTAACCTTGTGTGCAAGTTAGAAGTTAGATTATGCTTTCTTTCATAATTTTATAAATAAGCTTAAAACAAATTTTTTAATTAGAATAAAATAGAATCTTATCTGGGTTTTCTTTGACATGGATTTTGATGGATGGATAGATTTCATTTCAAGTTTTAGTTATAGTTGTTGCTTACTTTAGTTTTAGATAGATTTCATTTGCTTAGTTTTTGGTTGATGTAATTGCCAATTTACTTTTTAATATCATAATTTAAATTTATGTTTTCAATTCATTTCCTTATTATAGTTTGAATAATTAAAGTAGACATAGCATAATTTCCCTTTACACAATTTATTTTCATAGATTAAAGTGCAATTAAATTTGTTAGTTAAATAATGATGATCTCATTATGTTGTTGATGGTTTGCAGATGAATATGAAGGGTATTTAACATTATTTCTGTTATGACTAAGTTTTCATTGGATTGTTTAATCCATACCTTTCATTTTTCCATTGATATTAGTGTTGAGTTTATACCGTTGGAATTGTCCTTTGTTGTCAAGTGTCATTGAGATATCATATGTCACCGCCGAAGGCATTCACACAACCACCAACATTATATTTGAGTGTCATAAGATTAAAGCTAGTTTCTTGCTTTTGTAGATTAGAAGAGATAGTTTCTTGTTTTCGTAGATTAACGTAAAACATTTAGTTGTTAGTTCTCCTTGCTTTCAATAGAGTAGATTTCCTTTCATGCATTGCATTGAACATTTATATTTCCTTTCACGCATTAGAAAGAGTTTTTCATTAGGCATTTAGTCCACTTGCCTCTTAGGCTAGATAGTTTTTCAATGAGAAGTCTTTGCTTACTTGTCCATTTGCTTTAGTAGGATAGATAGTTGTCTTTGCTTACTTGTATTTTTCTTTAATAGATTAGTTAGTTGTCTTTTCTTACTTGTCTATTTGCTTTAATAGGTTAGATAGGTTCTTTTACTTACTAGATTATTTAATTGATTTCATAGGGTAGTTTCTCATTACATTTAGGTTGGAAAGTTAAAATAGTTTGCTTTCGTCAGTGCTTATTGCTTATTGTTACATAGGGTTTTTACTTGCTTTCTTAGGAACTATCCATCAATCCTTGGCCAAAAGATACTTAGGTTACCTAGTTTCCAATTTCTTAGTAGGGTTTTCTTATTCGATAGTTTTTCTTAAATGGATCAACCTTAGATATCGACCTTCATTAGTTAGACCATACTCCTACCATCCCTCTACCTTTGGCATATATTTTTCTATAACTCTAAGTTTACTTACCCTGGGTTGACAATTTAAATTGAGGGTATTTTAGTGTCTTTTTTAGTACATATAAATCACCTAACATTTTGGCGTCGTTGTCGGAGAGTTGTCTCAAGGTAATAAGTAGTTAGGAAATAGATCATCCTTAGTCCTTAGCATTAGCTTGGTGGCAGGGGAACTTTAAGACAAGAGGTAAGAACCTGCACATCTGCTATAGTAGGTTCCCCCAAACCTAATGGTAGTTTTTCTTTTTTCTTTGTTTTCTTTCATGAATAGACCTAGAAACCAAATGGTAGATTTTTATTTTGTTTTTTCTTTCTTTCATGAATAGGCCTAGAGACCCACAAGGTAGATACATTAAATCTAAATCAAACATTTGAA
Organism: Picea engelmannii; assembly: GCA_009831015.1. Taxonomy (NCBI): domain Eukaryota; kingdom Viridiplantae; phylum Streptophyta; class Pinopsida; order Pinales; family Pinaceae; genus Picea; species Picea engelmannii. The sequence continues at coordinate 341,101 of ML782288.1, forward strand.
ACAAGGTTCCTTCTGATCTGTTTGGGGGAAGGAACATTCCACTCATAAACTCCGTAGTGATTAAATCTAAATCAAACCTTTCAACCAAGGTTCCTTCCGATCTTTTTGGGGGAAGGAACGTTCCACTCATAATCTCCATAGACCGACATCGAAGAACAAGAACTAGCTCAACCCAAAGAGCTAAAGTTGTCTCTGAAGAGAGTAAGATAGGGAGCATTATAGAACATAAAATTGAAGCATCAATAATAGTGGAACATGAGGCAAGACCACTCGAGCATTCCGTAGAACCAAACAATACAACCTTTGTTTTCTTACCACCATCAGGATATCCTAACTTTGTTTACATCATCTTTGTGTGAACAAAGTTTTATCAAATGACAATATGAACTCGGAAGCAACCATTAGCCTGAGGGAACTTTCTCAAATCCTAGCGATAACCGGGATTTCTTCTTTTCAAGAAGAACATATTTTGGCAACAACCAAAACTATATCTACCTCTTCGGAAATATTAGAAGAATCAAGGTCCTATAAGCTACAAAATGACTTTCATTGCCAAACTATGAAGGGAGATGAAAAATTATGGACTACATCCAGTGGAGAGCAATCATTAAAACCTAATATTGAGGAGTTCTCAACATCCATCTTAGCATATCCTTTATGTACTTCAGAAATCAATCATCCAAAAGAAGAGGATCTGCATAGCATGATGAAGGAGAGCATATAAATTACTATTGATAAACATCAAGATTACATTGAAATTTGGTCTCAAGAGGTCATCAGGCCACAATACTATTCTCTTCTTCAACACCTTTTGATTCCAAAACAAGTAGGTCGATTGGTTCTTCATATCCAGGTAATCACTACGATAAATTTTTCATATATGGATATGAGTATGTTTCTTATCTTTCTCCACACATGATTACATTGGAAGAAGTTCTTACACTTGAATAAATATTTTCCCTTTCTTTTTAGGTAAGGCAGGATAGTAAATAAAAGATGCATGTTGTTAGTTTAGCTTAGAGTCTAATGCAGCCTCATTTTACATTTTATTTTAATAAAATAACTATAAGATACATGTTCCAGTGACTTAATCTCATTGATCTTATTAGTTTTTGATATTTTAGAGTATGTTTTTTTCTAGAGACTTCTATAGGTATTTATTTCACCAGGAGTAGACAGTTCAAGGAAATATAAAAGAAGTATTTTTCTTTAAAACATTGTTACACTTGAACCCTATTGTCCGCTAAACATCAAATGAATAATAAGTTGTTGTAATTAGCCATTTTTTTGCAAATACTTTCATCTTCTTGTTCTTAAGGCATTCCAAATAAGTTGCTCTTGAAACTCTTCACCACTGTTTAAGGAAGTGACACCGTAACCATCAAGCTTAGAGGTCTCTCGTACAGTTTTTCCAAGAAACCTAAGTAAGTGATTCAAGTGTGTAAGGTTCTGCTCAACAGAGCCTTATAAAACAAATTTTTTTTTTTTTAAAGAAATGCTATCCTAACATTTTCATAACTTCATAACCAACAGATAACCAATAACCAACATATAACCATTCAGCTTAAATAAAAATTATGAACATATCCTAATAAGCTTACGAAGAACCACATAACACTACATATTCCTTATAATACATAAAACAAATACATAAAATAAAATACCTCTTCTTGATGCTAATTCCCGCTGATCTGTTTTGTCCAGCCTGCTGCTTTGACCAAACCCTACCCAAACCGACTAGCCACCCAACCAACTAGGAGCAGCTTGTCCAGCTCCCTAGCTCTAGGATACCGAAAGGAATCCTGGCCCCTGTGCCCAAAGCCCCCAGCAACCCGGTGCCCCCTGCAATGATTCACAAAACCCCCCAAAAAATTAAACAACCAACACCAGAAAATATGACAAACCAGAAATACAGTCTTCTCCTCTCCAATAATTCTTCCTCCCCCAAATTATCATAATCCCCTCCTGTAGGACTCTTCCCCCTCATATATTCCCCTTCACCGACTCTCCTCCCCTCCATTAATTACCTTATCCCCTCCTTTATTACCTTATCCCCTCCTTTATTATCTTATCCTTAACCTACCATACATAAAGTTTCATAAGGATTAAATTAAAGTTATTAAGCCCCTTAATTTATTACCCAAATCATTGAATGTGTTATGTAATCAATCAATTAATTAATTAATCAATCAAAAGTTATAAACAATTAATAAATAAATAAATAAATAAATAATATTATTAATACTAATCATTGTTTAACTAAAACCATATTAGGACAATTAATTATCTAATTAATTTTACTTAATAATCCCTATGCATCTATTTAACCAGGGTTGTTACATACACCCACCCTTCAGGAAACTTCGTCCTGAAGTTAAGGTATCTCATGATACAAAGGAAAAGAAACATGGTTCACACATTCATGACAATTAACCGACACTATTAGTAAGTAAGACAAGAAAACTCATACATACTAGTGTACATGTACAAGAAATGCATGTGTAGCTAGTACATACAAGTCTCATGCATGTACTAATAATCAATAACTATCACCCTTATAGTATTTTATGTATGCATCTAGTCCAATCAACAAGACTATTCTTTTATAACAAACAATAAACCAATGAAATGTTTGCAAAATTCTTTAATTACAATTATCTAGTTCAACAATTTTATTTAGACAACTGTGGTTTAGTTACGTAATTATGAATATTCATATATACACATTTATTTTTAGAAGGGAAAAACAATAAATTCCACCATAAGACAAATCTCCATACTTTCACAACTATTTATACTCATCCTTCCTCCCTAACTTACTTCCATCTCCATTCCTATCCTTCCTCTGCTGGACTATCTTGGAGCATCAACTATATTGACCTAACTCCAAATAGAACCTGTAAGCGACAGTGTCACTATCTTGACCAAGCTTCCCTAGCAGGCAACTGACAGTCATCATCACATGTCTAGGGGAGCGTGAGCTAACATTGTCCTCCCATGACTTCATATTTCAGAGGATACACGGTGGGAAATGCCTCCAACCCTCCTAATCATAACTAGGGTCCACACCCTACAATGAAATATACAGTGGGACCGTGTTGCTGGGAGTTTTGTCATCGTTTATTCGGTTTTGGGTAGTCTCATCACCTGAAATCCTACACTGGTCCACATATCATAGGAATGCATCCAAACCAATATAATTTCACATACAAATATTCATACCATAATGTTTCTCGGATAGTGGTCATGACATCCACTTTCATCATCATTATCCCTTGGCTATTTCATAGCCCATAACCTCCATATTAGTCTGTAACACAAACTCATACATTTATATGCATTATCATCATGTAATTGCATACAATCATCATTTCAATTCGGTATCCGTGTACCAACAATTTAACATCAAAGTTTTCAAGTTATAAATAGATCTCATAATATCCCATAATTCAATTTTGACACCCACTCATAAAATTATCATTTACCAAATAGATTGCATCGTATCCCATCATCATTCTAATAGCATTTAAACCTTCATAAGATTTACATTCACATAGTAGATCACATCATATCCATCATCATCAATAACATTTAAACATTCATAAAATTTACACGTCTCAAAAGTTTAAGTGTATCATTTAATAGTTTCACTGTAAATAGAAAATATAAGTGTAGGCCTCAGGTAATCCTGTATGTCTAAGTCAAAAGGTGGTGTTACATACACCCAAACTTCGAGAAACATATTCTCAAGGTGGTCAAAAAAGTGAGGGATAGTCTCATCGTAATGTCTTGGCATCTTCCCAAGTAGCAGATCCTGGACTATACTTGTCCCATTGGACCTTAACTTGGTCTACCAGACGGTTCCTGAGCTATCGGACTCTATGGTCCAATATGCGTAATGGTTCTACCGTGAGGGTTCCCATGTCCGATACCTTCAATTCCTTCCAATTTAGTTTATGTGATTCATCAGCAACATAATGACGTAAAACAAATACATGAAAAACATTATGAGTTTTATACAAGTGGGGTGGCAGTACGAGATGATAGGCAACGGGTCCAATTTTGTCTTGGATTCTGAATGGTCCTATAAATTGAGGTGACAAATTTGTCCCCTTCCCAAACCATATGGTACTCTTATTAGGCCTAATATGAATGAAAACCTGGTCTCCCACTTCATAACTTCGGTCGGTCATGTGTGCATCCGCATAACTTTTATGCCTATCCTGTGCATCCTTTAGTTTCTTCCTAATTTGAATCACCTATTCCTCCATCTCTTGAATCAATTTTGGCCCAACTGTTACTTGGTCTTCTAGTCTATCCCAACTCAACAACATTTTGCATGGCCTTCCATACAGAGCTTCATAGGGTGGCATTCCGATGGAGCTATGAAAACTGTTATTGTAGGTGAACTCTACCAAAGGTAGGTACTTCTCCCACTGGGTTTTATTATCCATGACATACATCCTAAGCATGTCTTCCATTACTTGATTTACCCTCTCGGTTTTCCCATCTATTTCAGGATGATAAGCTGTGCTTAAGTTCAACTGAGTCCCCAATGTTGACTGCAAACTTGTCCAAAACCTAGAAGTGAATCCGGAGTCCCTATCTGAAATGATCTTCTTAGGTATCCAGTGCAAACAAATAACCTCACTTACAAACACACGTGCCACATCAGTGACATCGTAGGTGTCTCTAACCAGAATAAAATGAGCACTCTTGGTCAACTTATCAACTATCACAAGAATGGCATTATGTCTATGAGATGTGAGCGGCAACCCCACAAAAAAATCTATAGAGATGACTTCCCACTTGGACATAGGAACATCATGTGGTTGTAGGAGGCCTGCCAGGTGATGGTGGTCGACTTTCACTTGTTGACTCTCTAGGCACTCGGCGACGGAATGGACTACATCACGCTTCATGCCTACCCAAAAGAAAAGTTTCCTCATGTCTGCGTGTTATAACCCTAAAATGCACCATACAGGTTTACCTGGCATCAGGCCAACTCATGCCTCTTCCTAGCCAAAGCCATGCTGAGTAATTCCTCAAAAACCACTTAAAAACAAGCAACCCGCGCCCTAACTTCTCACTGGGC
>ML782288.1:355215-399281 GCA_009831015.1 Picea engelmannii
TTATTCTTCTCTTGTATGCATGTGAAGAAAGAGGTTTCAGATTCGGGTAGAAGGTCAAAAGTTAAGTCTTAAGGGTCATTTTCTGCGTATAAGTTTAGAGCCCTAGCTTATTAGTCCGTAGGGTAGAATACCCAACAACACTGCGTACATCTTCTTCACACCCGGATGCACACAATAAAGTGATCTATGGGCTTCCTTCAGTATGATGCTTCGAATATCCCCATTTTCATGGATGTACATCCTTCCTTAATATCTTAATAGTCCATCTGCTTCCAGACTATATCCTTCATACTTTGGATATAACTGCCTCCCACTCTGGAGGTTTGAAGTAACCTTTAAATACCAATTGTCTCGTTGGAGTTGCGTCAACAAATGTTCCCTCAGATTGACCTTTAAAGGTACCAAGGAGAAGACATGTGGTCTCCTACTCAAGGCATCTGCGACCACATTTTCCTTCCCCTTGATGTACGAAATACCAAAATCATACTCACTCATAAAATCACTCCATCGCCTTTGCCTGGCATTCAAATCCCTTTGAGTGAAGAAATGTTTTAAACTTTGATGGTCTGTTTTGAGCTCAAAGTTTCACCCCACAAGATAGTGCCTCCAAAGTTTTAGAGCTAGCATTACAACTGCCAACTCTAAATCATGAGTTGCGTATATCTCTTCGTGTTTCTTCAAATTCCTTGATGCATAAGCTATCACTCCTCCATCCTACATTAGCACAACCCCCAACCCTTGCTTCGAGGCATCTATGTAGACGGTGAAGTCCTTTTCCATATCCTACACTCGTAGAATTGGTGCATTAGTTAGTAACCTCTTAAGCTCAATGAATGCATTATCACATTCTTCAATCCATTCATACCTGACCCCCTTGCAATACAAAGTGGTGATGGGTTTCTCTATTTTGGAGAATCCCTCCACAAATCTCCAATAATAACCTACTAGCCCCATGAAGCTTCTCACCTCATGGGCATTTTTCGGCACTGGCCACTTCATAATGGCCTTTACCTTTTCTGGGTCCACAGAGATTCCTTCATCGGGAATGATATGACCTAAATAATGAATTTATTTTTGGAAGAAGGAACACTTTGAAAACTTCCCATACAATTTGTTCTCCCTAAGGCAGGACAACACTACTCGTAAGTGTTCCTCATGTTCTCTTTCATTCTTGGAATAGATGAGGATGTCATATAGAAAGACTTGTACAAAACGGCCTAACTACTTCTGGAATATGTCGTTCATGAGGCTCATGAATATTGCTGGCACATTGGTCAATCCGAAAGGTACTATGACAAACTTGTAATGTCCAAACCAAGTTCGAAAGGTAGTTTTTGGGATATCGCCTTCCTTAATCCTTAACTGATGATACCCAGATCACAAATCGATCTTTGAGAATACCACTTCTCCTTTCATATGATTGAAGAGGTCATCTATTCATGGCATTGGGTTCCTATTTTTCACTGTAGCATGGTTCAAGTCCCTGTAATCTATACACAGTCGTAAGGAACTATCCTTCTTCTTTACAAAAACTTCTGGTGCACCCCATGGTGAATCACTCGGCCTTATTAGCCCTAAGTCTAACAACTCTTTCAACTTGATTTGCAACTCACAAAGTTCTGGCGCTGTCATCCGATATGGGGTCTTGGAAATCAGTTCTGCACCAGGTTTTATCTCAATAGTAAAATCAATCTCCCGCTCAGGAGGTAACCTTGGTAACTCGTTCGGAAAAACATCCTTAAATTTTGACAACACTGGGTACTAATCTAATGAGGGCCCCTTCCTTTCATTCACTACTTCCACTACATATAGTCAACACCCTTGCCTCAAGAATCGCTTAACCTTCATGGTTGAGATAAAGCGTAATGACACCCTTCTCTATACACCCTAGATCTCAACTGGTCTTCCTTCATCATTGAAACAAAGCACCCTTTTTGTGAAACAATCTACCAAAGATCGATGAGCTTCTAACCAATACATTCCAATGATTAGGTCATACACCCCAAGAGCAGTAACGTATACCTTCAACCTGGTAGTACACACTCCCAGGTCTACTATACAATTATCAATGCTCGGTCCTACCACTTGTTTTTCCCCCAAAGCCATCTCGACTTGTTTAAAGTCATCGTGCTCATAGGCTACCAACCCACTCTTTTCTAATGCAGATGGTGAAATGAAACTATCTGTCACACCAGAATCAATTAAAACCTTAACATTGATATGATTTAGCATACCTGATGACTCCACCACCCTGAATTGATGTTGAGCCTGACGATTATTAACCACTGTGTAAATCTGGTGGCTGCTACTTTCTCTTCCCATCAGGGCCTTTCCTTCTCTATGCATGAACCCTGATTGTAACTCTGGGCAGTCACACTGGTAATGGGGTCCTCCACATCCCCAATAGGTAACATGAGATTGAACCTGCACACTATTATGTGACTGTCTCTGAAATGAGTTCCTTCCCCTGGAACCCCTGCCCCTACTATTTGTTCCCTGAGATGGCCATGGACCTACCTGCATCGTTGGTGATGAACGAGATGCTACACTCACTGCCATTGAAATCCCTATGGCTACCATCCTTGGTGAGACTCTGTTACCATATAGAGGTGGCCTTGAGCCCCCTCCCCTGGGAAATGTCCTAGGGGCCTTCCCCACGAATCCAGGGTGATGTGGAAAGGTTGATCTCATACCTCCTGTTAAGTTCATGTGTTCCTCTGCATAACACACATTTTCCATAGCTTCCACTACTAAAGATGGTTTCCACATCCACACGATAGCCCTTATCTTAGGGTTTAGCCCATAGATGAAGAATTATGCATATCGTTGCTCGTTATCCATATATGAAACATAATTGACCAATTCCATAAACCTAATCTCATATTCCTCTATGGTCCTGTTTCCTTGTACTAGAGCATGAACTACTCCTACCTATTGTTCCTCGTAGTAAGCTGGCAGATATTTCCTTCGGAACCTTTGCTCGAAAAGTTCCCAAGATATAGTGTCTGGGGTAAGATGCAGTTGCCTTTCTAGGTTTCCCCACCAGTTCAAGGCGTTATCTCTTAACTGCAAAATTGATATATTTTCCTTTGAGGTGGACGCATAGTCCCTTAAGGAAAAACACCTTGTCATGCCTTCCAACCATGCTTCTGCGCATTCACTGGCATGACCTCCGGCAAACTCTGGAAGTTTGATCTTCTGCAGTTCTCTGATGATGTCTTCAAGTGGAGGTCCTCCCCCTGAATCCCTTGATGCTTCTAGATTACCCGTTCCATATGGTTGGGGTTCCACTTCAGTTCCTACTGGTTGTCGCCCCTTTAAAGTCTCATTTATGGCCTCTAACAAGCATAGTATAAGAGCTAGTTCGTGCGATGGTGGTGCTGACGGTGGTGGTGTTGGCGGGACCTGTGACGATGCTCCTTTGCCTCGATTACCTTGAGTCCTAACCATATTCTATGATTTAACCTGCATCAACCAAAGTTGTCATGGTGAGTTCAAGGACATTTCAAATTTGCGCAACTTAAACTAGAAAACAGGGTTAGGTGTAAGTTTCTTTTTACTTGTCTGTAAATAGACGTTACTCTCTTTAGGGGATTGTCTAGGTTAGGGATAAAGCATATAAGCTTGATTTATTTTCCTAAGAAAACTATTGACTCCCTTGCCCGGTAGCTATGCTAGCCTTGCGCCATACTCGTCAATTCCTCTAGCTTACTTTCCTAGTGTGTATGAAATCCCCTCCCACTTATCTCATTCTAAGTCCTTATACTTTGCATTTACAACTAAATAAGGTGACTTCCAACCTAATGTCGATGAAATGATTCTAAGTTTATCCTTCGATGCTTGACTTGTGAGCTTTCCTTGGCACGTTGTACATATGCATTGAATTGTGTGTCTCGGTGGCTGCAGGTGCGAGTCTTGAGGATTGTAGAGTGGATTTCGGCATTGGAACTTAGCGCTTGTGCGTTGTGGTTATGTATTATTTCTTGACTTGTGGTCGTATGATGTAGTGAACCTGAGGCTATGCATTGAAGCTTGGTGCTTGGCTTGACTGGTGGAATGGAATGGAGGGACTTGGCACTTGGTTCGGTGGTTGAGGGCACATAACTCAGTGTTTGGTTAACATGGATAGTTGGAGATTATACTTCGGGATAGTACTTTGTTACCATTAATCTATTTAAGTATATGAATTTATTTGTAAAGACTCATTTATGGCGCGTTGGTGTTTGGTTGTTTCTTAAGGCTTAGGTGGTGGGTGGTCGTGGGTTCAAAACCCATAGACTCCAAAACATTTCATTTTATTTTTTTATAACTTTATTTATTAATATATATATATATATATTTATTTATTTATCGTTATAAAAAATAATAAAAAATAAATAAATTTAAACAAATAATTTAAAAACAATAATTTTTTTTTAAAATAACAAAGGGCAGGAATGCATGAAGCCCACGTGCCGCCCTCATTTCCTACAGCTCTTCATACCTAAACCCGAAACTATTCCTTAACCCTAATGCTCCCTCACTGTCACCTCTCCCCTCTGTCGCCTCTCCACTCTACTCTTTCCCTCTGTTCTTGGCGTTGGTGTTGGTCTGGTCGTGGCTTTGTGCTATGTGTTGGTGTAGGTGCGAGAAGGGGCCAAGATTTCAAGTCAAGGGTTTAACAATATGATAGACATGGCTTATCTCAATTGATTTTAGGTTCCATTTGTAAATATAGTTGGATTGGCATTCCGACACTGTAGGGTTGGAAGCTATCGTTGAGTTCCTAGATCATTGACACCAGTTTGGCAGTGAATTTGGCAGTGTAAGTAAAGGTGCAGGAATAGCGCATATGTCAAGGTTTGTCATCACCTCTTGTAGAAATATTGGTGGTGGACTTGTTGGTGCCCGAGCTACCTTCAGAAGTCTCACGTTTTCCATCAATGTAAATCCCCTTGGTTATGGAAAATACATCCTTGTCCTTCGATGCCGCTTTTCTTCAATCTCAAGGTTACCTATAGAATTGGTACACTGTGTAGAGCCTCTGATTCCACTACATAGTGCAGTCGCAAGTTCTCGGCTCATGTATTGATTGGCTATCTCCTTAGCGGTCTATATGTGGGAGCTTGCTCGTGGATTAACGTTGTTGCGTAGTGCATAGTGGATTCCCCCATGTGGGCTCCTCCCTTGCATGTTTGGTTTGGTGCTTGTGCGCTAACCTCGTGGGCTCCTCCTCCATGTGGCATGGTCCCTAGCGCGATGAGGTGAGTGGAGTGTGGATGTTGACACTTGCACTTGGCTTGGTGTGTCTACATATGACCAGGACCTGTGGCTTGGTCTTGTGGGCTTTGTATTGCTGGATTTGTGTTGTGTATTGTGACTTGGTATAGGTGTTATCTCAATAAGTTTTGTGGCTAATGGACCGATAGTTTGATAGATATTTGGTAATATAGAAAATGTCACTAACGCACACACCACCCTTTAAATTTTGTCTATGTCAATGTGAGCGACACCATTCCTGGCTACCAAGAGAGGGGGGAAACTTCTCAAAATACCATGGAACTGCCAACCTGAATAGTGAAGTTGTGGCTACGCTATGCGGTGTGGTTGGATGGGTCAATACGCTTTTTCTTGTTCGTTGCCATATTTTTCCTCCAAAACAACGAAGCATAGAGGTGGGTAAGGTCTCTGTGAATTATAGGTCCAAGGTTCAAAACTGCTCGTAAGCAGGTATCTTTCATTTTCTCACAGATTCTAATTTTATGTTGTATGGAAATTCAAGAAATGATTAATTTCTTGTCATTTTCATTACATGCTTTGTTTCTGCATGTGAAGCAACAAAACGGTAACCTATAGGCATTTACAGGAATTCATATAAAGCTATGGCAATTTACAGTAACATATGTAACTCGTTCGAAGGTGTATGAATTTACGTTACTCCGTTGATAGGTTCCAAAAGGCTAGGTTGATATGGCTCGTTCTTTGGCCATTTAGAATGCATAATTTGCTACATTCTTATAGATTTTCTTTGCTTGTTGTGTTGTGCGTTTCGTTTTACATGTCAGAGAATGCTTCAATCCTATTCTCCAAGATTCTTTATTTTCATGTAATTACAAGTAACAGTTGTTATTCTAAAGAATTTGCATTGAAAAAGATGCTTCAATCGTTGTGGTTCTTTTTTTTTTATAGGTAAAAGTAATAATAATTTTTTTTTTGCTAATCTTTGTCATTTTGCAGGTGCTTGGCTGGGTTATTTTGCAAGTGGTTTGCTTGATGCGTAGTGCACAATGCTTGACTTGTGGCTGGGTTATTTACTTTCTGATTTCTATTATTTATATATAAATCTAGTAGGTAAAAAAATAAAAATTAATCTAGTTTTGGGTAGAGCAGAATTTATATATCTTTGTTTTGGGCGAGTGGTGTTGGGATTCCTTGATGGTGATAATGGGGAGAGTTGTCTTTATCTTCATTGTTGTTAATGTATTGTGCCATTAATGTTTTTTTGAAAACTATTACCTTCTGTTTGGGTATACAGGAAGCAGGATTTAAACTCTAGTATTCAGTGCCAAAGAGTCCTATGAACTTGTTCTTGTACACAATTTCATTCATACTCATGGAACAATTTAACAAAAATGGTGTTGCTGGGATCATAACAGTGCATCCAAAATCTCTACTAACAATTATAAGGCCTCTGCTTCCTTTACATTTTCAATATGTATGTCATTTATTTTTATATTTGTGTTAAAAAAAATTGTGCTTGGCTTGTAGGTTAGGTGGGGCTGGGGCTAGAGCTGGAGCTTGGCCCTCAAGCCTAGATTTCAAACTAAGGCTCTGATACCATGTGTAAGTTTCTGCTAAACAAATCCTTATAAAAAAAAATATATATTTTAAAGAAATGCTATCCTAACATTTTCATAACTTCATAACCAGTAGATAACCAATAACCAACATATAACCATTCAGCTTAAATAGAATTTATGAACAGATCCTAATAAGCTTACGAAGAACCACATAACACTAAATATTCCTTATAATACATAAAAAAATACATAAAATAAAATACCTCTTCTTGATGCTAATTCCCGCTGATCTGCTTTGTCCAGCCTGTTGCTTTGTCCAGCCAGCTGCTTTGTCCAGCTAGCTGCTTTGACCAAACCCTGCCCAAACCGACTAACCACCCAACCAGCTAGGATCATCCTATATGGCTCCTTATCTCTAGGATACTGAAAGGAATCCTAGCCCCCGTGCCCAAAACCCCCAGCAACCCGGTGCCCCCTATAATGATTCACAAACCCCCCCCAAAAAAATCAAACTCCCAACACCAGAAAATATGCCAAACCAGAAATACAGTCTTATCCTCTCCAATAATTCTTCCTCCCCCAAATTATCATAATCCCCTCCCATAGGAATCTTTCCCCTCATATCTTCCCCTTCACCGACTCTCCTTCCCTTCATTATTACCTTATTCCCTCCTTTATTATCTTATCTTAACCCGTCACACGTAAAGTTTCATAAGGATTAAATTAAATTTATTAATCCCCTTAATTTATTACCCAAATCATTGAATGTGTTATGTAATCAATCAATTAATTAATTAATCAATAAAAAATTATAAACAATTAATAAATAAATAAATAATATTATTAATACTAATCATTGTTTAACTAAAACCATATTAGGACAATTAATTATCTAATTAATTTTACTTAATAATCCATATGCATCTATTTAACCAGGGTTGTTACAAAGTGTCTTTATCAAACAGTAAAAAGGAGGTATAATTAGCAGTTAGTCATGGAAACATCATAATAACTTACAGAAGAAGAAAGTGAGTTGAGCCTAGAGATACCTTTATGTTCTTTCTCAATGGTACCATCCACTACACACTAAATAGCTTGATTATATCATATATTTAGATAGGCCACATCTGCTTAAGTACTCCTTACATTAGGACAATTACTAAGGAATATAACGAAAAGTCATCCTCTAACATAAATACCATCCCAATTGAAAAAACGAGAAAGAAAAAGTTGTTTTCAAAGTTGTTCCCCCATCTTCTTGCATAAGCAATCTTGTACTAAAATATTAAAGGATAGAGGGCGAGTCTCTAAGGGTTTAAGAGGCTAACCCATCGGGATACTGAACAGGTCTGCTGGAAGCGGGTACTGGCTTGTGGTATGACTAGCTAAACCCATCGGAGTACTGAACAGTCTTGCTGGTAGCGGGGCATTCTACCTAGCGATGATGGTAGTCTGCCAAAAAAACTTTCAGTTCAATAAGGCATTGTAACTTTCCCTTTTACTTCTTGAACAGTCTAGAGAATATGTCTTCCCAAGTGAGGAAGGATGTAACCAATCCCCATAAAAACCTATTTCACCATGAACTTATCAAACTACTTGTCTTAGCCGAGTTGGAAAAATAGGGGAAAATGAGGGATGAGTTCATTTACCAATTTGCAAACGCTCATCTTACAATCAAGACTAGCAAGAAGACTCTTGATCTAGGGACTGTTACTCCACCCAAACCCTCATGCTCAAGCTATTCCTTTATCGAAGAAACTTGTTGATACCCCTGCAACCTCATCGGGAAAAAACACCATGAAGCCTATTGATAATTCATGTCATGAGGATGTTCAATATCTTTGGTCAGGGGGGGGGGATTTCTTGATCTAAAAATGCTAATCATTTCCCATTTTTATAACAAACCAATGACAAGAGGAAGTAGGATTTCTGTCAAAATTTTGTCATACTGTCTTTTTACAAAGTCTTGGGATATTATATCAGCAGTTGTTTGTATTGGTATGCTAAATTATATATTGTTGACATCATTGTGTGTTTTATAAGCTCCCTTGCATTTTTATGTTTATTCTATAGAAGACTTCTTATACTTAACTACTCTTTGTGACAAATACAGAACAATTACAATTGCTAAATACTTATTGTCATCTGTATTCCAAGTTTATGAAAAGAGGATCAGTTGTTTGAATTGTTACATATTATGAAAGAAAATATAAATTCTCCTGTTCACCATGCATACCAGTACAAACCAAGGCTTTTGTTAGTATTTGTCAGTCTGTCAGTCACCCGTGATCAAGTTTTCTTTTTCATGTGATTGATAGGGTTATTAGGTCAAATTGTTATATTTTCAAAACAAAATTCTCAAATAAAATTTGACATATATTGGATGTAAAATTGTCATTGGTGTGTATAGGTCTCCTTACTACTCCCTCCACTCATCCAAGGTCATAAATCTTCATCGTGGTCATATCATCATTCCTTGTCATAAATTTTCAAATAATTGTCTTCGTCAAAGTTCTACTTCAAAATTGGTTTATGAATTAAGGAAGATGAATTTGACAAAAGTGAAAGAGTTTTTTGTCAAGCATATAACAATAAAAAAAAACCTCCTTCATTTTATGTACAGGTTTTATCACTTGATAGAAATTCCCCAAATATAGTCACTATAGGAGGTTTTTCTGCACATTTGGATAGTTTGACTTCATGTCCGTTTTTTAGAGGGTTGGAGAAGGCATTTGCAGTTCCTTATGGTTCCATTATGTAGAAGACATCATAAAATTTCCACCTATAACACTTTCAACCCAAATATCCTTTGTGAAGGCCTCCAAAATCCCTTTCAAAGACCATGTTGTGCTTCTGCTAAGAGCACATTGCACTTCTGCAAGTTTTGAGTAACCAACTTCAAGCTGGGATTATGAACAAATGGGAAAGTAATTTTGAAACCTGGAGGAATTTTTTGTTCATAAAATACCAAAATACAATAAACTCTCTCATTTTGTGAATACACTTTATGGTTTGGGATATATTCTATCATCTTCGAGGCCTATGCCTTCAGAAAATAAAATACTTTGTTTTTCCTATTTTAGTCATATTTTCTTTTTGTGTTTTCCTAACAACTGGAAGTGAAGTTTTGAAAACCAACAGAGGTTATTATCAAGGACATATTAAGAAACAATAACCTCTCTCATTTTTTAATATATGTTATGGTTTTGGATATATTCAATTATCGTAGAGGCCTAGTTTTTCAGAAAATAGAACACTTTGTTTTTCCTATTTTAGTCATATTTGTGTTTTGTGTTTTTCTAATAACTGAAAATGAATTTTTGAAAACCAAGGGAGGTGTTTTTCAAGGAAATATTCAAAAACAAAAACCTCTCTCAGTTTTTACACAGGTTTTACTATATTGTAGTTACAGGTGTCACTTTAATACCTATTTTTCACAAGTTCGCCATGCCAAAAAATGTTGCGGTTATGGGAAATCACTTTTGGAACTAATTTTGCAGAGGTAAAATTGTTGTTTTGCATGGTTTAAAGGATCAAGGTTATAATATACATCTCAGGGCTTCCTCACATGTCATCAATAGCCTCTAAAAACTCCAAACCCTCTAGTTCAAACTTAGAGAGCATGAAACACTAAGTTGTCATTTACGACATAATACGTTGTCCTACAAGCCAAGATGAATTCTCTACAGCGTTAGGTTGATGATATTTCTTCCACCAATAATAATCCCTAGATGAAATTGAAACACCACAAAAATCGTAATTCAAAATCCCCCGGGCAAGAGGGAGAAGCTTCTAAAAGCTAATCCACCCCCTCCTTCGCAAGTTTAGTCATAAAGGGCAATTTCTTTTTCTTTGTACTGGGACCTGCAAAATCTTAGGTGTGGGGGTAATGTTGGTCCCGAGATATGATCATTTTCATGACAGTTATTATACATTTTTGCCACATGTACATATGCGTTTTTCATCTTTTAAAGGATCTTTTTGAAGAATTTTATGATAAAATGGTATGATCGGCATAAGGTATGTGTAACTCATGTTTAATGATTGAATCAAGTATAATTTATCATGTTTTTATGCTTCCAAGAGTTAATTCATGTTTTTTTGGTGTTACAAGGAAAAAACACACCATTTTCTAGTTCTAACACTTGATCCAGCACTCGTTCCAGCACTTGTTCCAGCACTCGATCCGACACTCGTTCCAGCACCCAGTATTGCACAAAAATGCAAGATGCGTTGGCAGTTATGGAATTAGCGGCCAGTGATGGACAAATCGGGGACATGGGTTTTGTTTATCCTTTCCCCCTCCAACTACTAAGCTCCTGAAAACTTGAATTCAGTTGTCCAAAGAAGACAATTATTGGCTTGCGCGTTTTTGTCAGTTAGGGCATCATTTATTGTAATTTGCCGAAATTAGAAGATTTTGACTCTCCGGAGGTCGACCACTTGGGTTGTAAGCTTATAAATACTGATAGCATGCTCGATAGATTGTTAACCAAGTAGAAGAGCTAGTGTATTAGAGACAAATTTGTTTTTTTCTCCAGTTTGATATTTTACATTGCTGAAATTGTACCAAAACTACGTTTTCAAGATTTAGTGGTGGATTCACCTTGTTAAGCTCGTGGTGTGATTTTAGAGAGTGACCACAAATTGTTGGGGGGCCCACCAACAGTCTAGTAACTCTGTGTGTGTTGTTTATGTATTTCATTATTTAAATTGTTCTTTTATTTTATGTACATGCATGTTTTATTGTGTTAATTAGCTTGTTGTAATTTAATTGTTTTATTGCTCTTTTGCAGGTTAGTGTGATGGATTATGTTAGCATGAATTAGTTTCGTATATTAGGAATGGATATGCAGATCCCTAGACTAACCCCATGTGCAATTTAGAAGTTACATTATCCTTTCTTTCATAATTTTATAAATAAGCTTAAAACAAAATTTTTAATTAGAATAAAATAGAATTTTATTTGGGTTTTCTTTGATAGGGATTTTGATGTATGGATAGATTTCATTTCAATTTTTAGTTATATCTATTGCTTACTTCAGTTTTAGATAGATTTCATTTGCTTAGTTGTTGGTTGATGTAATTGTCAATTTACTTTTTAATATCATAGTTTAAATTTCTGTTTTTAATTCATTTCCTTATTATAGTTTGAATAATTAAAGTAGACATAGCATAGTTTCCCTTTACACAATTTATTTTCATGGATTAAAGTGCAATTAAATTTCCTAGTTAAATAATGATGATCTCTTTATCTTCTTGATGGTTTGCACATGAATATGCAGGGTATTTAACATTGTTTATGTTATGACTAAGTTTTCATCGGATTGTTTAATCCATACCTTTCATTTTTCCATTGAGATTAGTGTCGCGTTTATACCATTGGAAATGTCCTTTGTTGTCATGTGTCATTGAGATATCATATGTCACCACTGAAGGCATTCACACAACCACCAACATTATATTTGAGTGTCATAAGATTAAAGCTAGTTTCTTGCTTTTGTAGATTAGAAGAGATAGTTTCTTGTTTTCGTAGATTAAGGTAAAGCATTTAGTTGTTAGTTCTCCTTGCTTTCAATAGAATAGATTTCCTTTCATGCATTGCATTGAGCATTTAGAATTTCTTTCATGCATTAGAAAGAGTTTTGCATTAGGCATTTAGTCCACTTGCCTCTTAGGCTAGATAGTTGTTCAATGAGAAGTCTCTGCTTACTTGTCCATTTGCATTAGTAGGATAGATAGTTGTCTTTGCTTACCTGTCTTTTTCTTTAATAGATTAGTTAGGTGTCTTTGCTTACTTGTCTATTTTCTTTAATAGGTTAGATAGGTGCTTTTACTTACTTGCTTATTTAATTGCTTTCATAGGGTAGTTTCTCATTGAATGTAGGTTGGCGAGTTAAATAAGTTTGTTTTTGTCATTTGCTTATTGATATGCTTAGATAGTTTCCTATTGCTTATTTTTGAACTAGTTTGCTTTACATAGGGTTTTTACTTGCTTTCTTAGGAACTATCCATCGATCCTTGGCCAAAAGATACTTAGGTTACCTAGTTTCCAATTGCTTAGTAGGATTTTCTTATTCGATAGTTTTTCTTAAATAGATCAACCTTAGATAGATACCTTCATTAATTAGACCATACTCCTACTAGCCTTCTACCTTTGGCATATAATTTTCTACAACTCGAAGTTTACTTACCTCGGGTTGACAATTTAAATTGAGGGTATTTTAGTGTCTCTTTTAGTACATATAAATCACCTAACACTGACTAAAACGCCAAGCATATTACATTAAATGTTGATCGGATCAATTTCAAGGAAAAACCAAATCTACACAAGTGTATCTATTATGGAGGTTGAGGGAATGACTACAATTAATATACTACCTATGTTTCACTGTTTGTTTTCTATTTGTTGTGATATATTAATGCAAATTTTCTATAACATATTACAATGTAATATGTCATAACATATATTACTGTATAACATATTACATTGTAATATGTTATAAGATATTACAATGTAATTATATGTTACATTGTAACATATTATTTCCTAGTAGCCTTGTCACACCCCTAAAATCAAACCTTCATAAGGTTTGACTTCTGCAAGTTCTTGGAAAATACAATGCACCAACAATTTTTAGATTTTAGGAGTACCAGGTCATTCAGGTATCAATCTCACTTGATCCATATGTTAATCCATGAAAACTACTCACATCAGGGTTATTTTAAGTCTAGGATGATGAATGACCAGCCAACATGTTACTCTCCCAAACATTGAGTGGTTGCCTATGGTATGAGAACATGTCACCAGTGAAGGTTTTTTGCAGTTTGTAAACTCTTTTATGTCTAAATTAGACTTTATTATCCACAATGAAGTATTCATTATAATTATTTCTTTAGTGAAAGGGTCACTACAATTGCAAAACAACACCAGAGTGGGAGACTAAATATGTATGTTTATAAATAATTTATTAATGGCTAAACATGTATGTTTATAGTATATTTATTAAACTTAAATATGTATGTTTAAAAAAATTTCCATTGTATGTATATTTATTAAATTTAAATATGTATGTTTTAAAATTTTTCCATTGTATGTATATTTTACAAATATTCCTTTACAAATTATAAGATAGACAGTAATGCACAACAAGAAATTCCAGAATCAACAATCTGTAAAATAATATTAATAAATTATGATACTATAATATTACATATGTAAAAATGGATTTATAAATTTAATTTGTAAAGATTTGTAATTTTTATAAAATAAAAAACGTTTGAAATAAAAACTGGAACAATTTGAAATTTTTATGAGATTTTTATAAAATAAAAAATGTTTGAAATGACTGTGACTTTGCAGAGGTGATCACTAATTATGCAGAGTTTATCAATAAAAACACAAATATGTACCCAAGTTCAAGCAATTAAAAACGTAGAGAGAAATCATAGTTTTAATCAATCAAGTTGCAGAGGTACTTGTTCATAAGAAGGCGAAAATACTAAACATTCAACCATGAATCAATCAACTCAGAGATAAGTAAGGGATAGACAACAGATCAAATTATTATCCTTCACTCATCATCCATGCATAGAAAAGCAGGGAATTTGAATATATAGGTATTTAAACACCGAAGCGATGATCGTCGATTCGACTCCTAGCCGACTAGTCAGGCACAGACTGATGACTAAAGGGATAACAAACGAATGATAAAAACACAATATTTTCATAATAATCAATAAAACCCACATAGATAAGTCATTGAAATCAGAAGTTGGGTTCTCCAAGGGATTGTCATTCAACTCAGAGATTTATCATTCACAATGCAAAGTTTATCACTAAAAATGCAGAGATGTACCCAAGTTCAAGATATTAAAAATGTAGAGAGAAATATAAGTTTTAATCAATCAAGTCGGAGAGGTACTCGTTCATAAGAAGGTGCAAAGACTAAAAATTCAACCATGAATCAATCAAATCAAAGATAATTAAATGGATAGACAACAAGGAAAATTCTTATCCTTCACTCATCATCCATGCACAAAAAAGTAGGGCATTTGAATCTATAGGTATTTAAACACCGAAGTGACGATTGTCTATTCAGCTCCTGGCCAACTGCCCAGGCATGGACTGATGACTAAAGGGATACAGGACAGAAGATAAAACCACAATATTTTCATAATAATCAATAAAACCCACACATAGAAGTCATTGAAATTAGAAGTTGGGTTCGCCAAGGGAAATCAATTTAGAAAAACAAAAAACAAGGGGATTACAAATGCAAGTTAATAATTTATTAATGGTAGGAATGAGAAACTTATCTTTAAGCGCAATTTATTAAATTCCCTATAGTCTAGGACCATCCTTTGAGACTTATCCTTATTTTTTACTAAGATCCCTAGAGAAGATAATACATTCTTGTTGAGACACATGATTTCAACTTCTAACATGTCTTTATCCATTTACTCTGTCTCACTCTTTTGAGAATATAGAAAGAAAGAAAGTCTAACATTGAGTGGATAACTACCCAAAATTAACTCAATAGCATGTTCATACTCTTTGAACATGGTTGAATCCACTAAGACCACATATATATTCATTATAACATTTCTTTAAGATTCATTGAAAATTCCCTATGGTTGGATACACTAAAAAAACGTATTAGAACATTTCTTTAAGATTCCTTAAAAGTTCCCTATGGTTGGATCCACTAAGACCAAATATAATTCAATGCATTAGAATCCCCAAAACAAAGAGTTTAATCTTCATAACCTCACACACCTACTAATAACATCGACATGTTTTAATCACGACGAGGTGAAGGTCTTGCACGAACATGGATTATATGCCATTGATAAACTTCCCATTAGCATTGTTTATGTCATTGAGTTTTTATAATAATTCCTTTATTGTCATGTTACATGGGATGGGTATGAGGGTTGTTCGTATTCCTAATATAAATTAATATGAGGTGGAGAAAATGTAATATTTGTGAGGCTTAGTTGGAGTTAGAAATCTAGATAAAATATAGTCATATAAGGTGGAAATTCGCATTGATTGAGAGAAATCATGGAAATAATTTCAAATGTAAGTGCATCATAAAATATTGTAAACACATTAATGTGAGTTTTAATGGGATATATATTTTGAAGAATATGCAATTGAGTTATTCTTAATTGTCACAAAATTTATTGTGGTAATGAAGCCTATTTCTACAAATAGTAATGTGAGTTTTAATGGCGTATATATTTTGAAGAAGATGCAGCTGAGTGAGTCTTATTGTCACAAAATTAATGGCTCCAAATGGAAATGTATACAATTATGATAACGGAGTAGTTTAGGTGATATTCTTACATTATCTTTGTGATCTAGAAAATTCTTTTCTAGGATGTTTTGTTTTGAAATTCGATCATTCAATATATCTTCCATATTTTCCAATATATTTTCCATATTTTCAGACATGCATAGTGTTGTTCCAGAGTCTATACCTAAGGATTAGAAATTACAATGTCTAGGAATCCGAAAGTGAGTGAAGAGTAAGAAGGAGGAGAGCATCAACCTTCGGGAAAGGAAGCTAAGGCTGATTTCTAGGTTGTCATTGTCGTGCTTCCAACTGTTCCTGGATGTTTATGTCCTGTTCAATTGTGGCCCATGAACGTTCAAGTTCTACCTGGGTGGTGGTTGTTTTAAGTATAGTATCGAATATATTTAAAGCGATATGGGTTTGCTCCAATAAGTCGGGTTCAATATTAGGTTGTCTTACAATGGGGACAGTCATAGAGGAACAATAAATTAAAAGTGAATTCGAGGTTTTTTGTGCTGTATCTATTTGATCTTATAAAAGAGAACTTTTGAATTCAATATCAAAGATAAAATGAAAACCAAAGGCCTTTTTCTGTAACTGAGTTAAATTTTAAATAAATGATGTGTGAAATATGAGAAAAACATTAAGCTATCTATAAAGCAAGGCTCCTATCAAGGGAGAATCTCACCCTGTAAACAAAGGAAGAAAATAAGATAAGAAGGAATTTGACGAAGCATAAAATATGACAATCTAAAAGGTTCACAGGTCATGTACCTACTAATAACCGATATAGAGGAAAAACTGCAAACGATATAGATGGCTAAAAAATGATCACTATAGTAGAGGTTTTACTAAATTGCAATGAAACATTCATCATACATATATAAGAAAAATGAAATTACAGAGAAAACAAACTCATAACACAGTCTTGATGGAATTAGGAGTCTTTGGATTGCTTTGTATTAATTCTCAAAAAGGATATAGTCTCTATTATAATCGACCAAAAAGGTCCAGCCCTTTTTCTTTGTTCAAAGTGTATATTTATACAAATTTCTATATGCTGGAACCTCAATTGTTCCAGAGGTTTTCGGTTACAACAAAGGAGATTAAACGTTTCAATTCTTTGTCTCTGTCTTTATTTGGTACTGAAAACTTGCCTCTTCACATGCTCTGTGCAAATGATGCACTTCTCCACGAGCTGCGATATCAACTTAGACGGTTCTTCTTGACTATTGGCCTCAAAAGTGTAACAATCCTTCACCAATTTTGGCAACTTTTCTTCCACCTGTTGGTCTTTGGCGCTGATAGAACATAATCGTACACTCGGTTTAATTAGCCATTTATCTATTCAGCCTATGTCCGTCTGGGTTATTTGTGATATTTCAGCCAACTCTCTTTCTCCATTTTCCTTCATATTGAGTAGATGCTTCGTTGTATTGATCTGGCCCAGTATCTCAGTGTTTCTTTCACCATCAAGACCCAACCAACTCCCATGTAGAAAACCGAAGGTTTCTTCACAAGATTTTATTACCTCTTTAGCTTGTTGTCTTCCATCAGATATGTTACGCTCCCATTCTTTCAACAAGATGTTACCTCGAGTCTTCTCTAAGATAGAAAACCTGGAACTATTTCCCGTTTCCCTTCTCGTCATGGCTATAATAGCCTCCTGGAAAGCAACCCGAGAAGCCCCAACGTGTTTTTCTCTGAGAGTGAGGTTTTCCAATACTCGATCAATTAGTTGGAAGTTTTTTTGAATTGTTTCCACCTTAGCAAGTAGACCTTGTTGAGTTGTCGACACTCTTTTTATGATTTCTATAGCTTGGGATTGAAATATCCCGATATCGATTACCTGGATTTTGGCGAAGTCTAATTTGGGTTGTAGCTAATTTATCAATTCTCCTTGCTAGCCTATCTATATCTGACTTGTCTGAGCCATTAGCTGTGTCTGTTTGAGATCATCTTTGAGCCACTCGATTTCCTTTTGATAAGCTACTCTAGCTTGTTCTAAACATGTATTCGCTTGATCTTTGGCAGTGGCCTCTGCTGTAGCTAGTTTAGCCTCTAATGTTTTGATCAAATCATTTTTTCTCTTCTGCTGGTCCTTTAGGGTCCCAACTAAATATTGGTTGGTTTTAGCAAAATCCCCCAATGTTTCTGCTATTTGAGTTGCAAATTCTTCTTTTTTCATAGTTCTCCCATCAGTTAAAATTTTTAATTTCTTGGATACCGTACCTGCCTCTTGGTAAAGTTCTTGTTTCACGACAACCTTTCTCTTCTTATTGAAGAAGAATTCATTTGGAGGTAGCTCTTCCACTGTTATGGGCATTAATTCTTTGCCAAAAATCCAACCTGCGTCAGGGATCCCCTTTGTGGACTGCAGGGGGGTAGCAAAAATGATGGGATTGTCGACCTACTTAGATGATTTCCCTGGAGTAACAACCAAGGTTGGCTCGCTTGGAGGGTTGGAAGTCTCAAATTCCTGTTTTGGGCCCCCAGTTTTCTCTTTCCTATCCTGGTGTTCTTCTTGGCTGGGTGATGAATATTTGGAGCCCTCGGTTTTCATTTGCTCCACCTCTATGGTCATTGGATTCTCACCCCATAATACTGGGGGAAGGCAACTCCGTCGATGTTCTTGGAATTTGAAAACATCAACCCTCTCTTCAGGCAACAGGGCTTGTATCCGAGCTAAAACCTCGGCATAAGATCTCGCACCTTGGAAAATGTCATCATGAGGCGAATTCTCGTGCTCAAATCTTTTAATGCCAGAACCAACCAAGTGATTACTCACAACCCTGTGTGGGTCGTGTTTCTTGAATTCAATGTGAACCAATTTAATATCTTCCAAGGATGCTACCTCGACCTTTGCATGCCCAAAATATAATAAAGAATAGGTGTTCAAATGAATGGGAAATGGTGGCCATACCTTCTTCGAAAATCCTTTAAGCTCTTTGCTTATGCCACCGATCATGGTTTGACTGGAAATCTCATGACAAGCCAACCTATCGGGTATAAATAATGGTAGAGCATGCAGAGGAACATAAGTGCCAAAAACCCTGATGTATGAAAATTTTGCTTCCACGCACGAGTCGACCACACTGCTCAAATTGACCACGATGCTATCTGAGATCCTGGGCGGTGGATTATCGAAGATAGTGACATGCATCGGTACCATTACCCAAATGAAAATTTCATATATGAAATCTGCGGCCTTATCCTCCCAAAGATTTGAATGGTAGACATGGATAGGCTCAGCATCATATGGATCCCAGCTCGAGCTCATTAAGGGAAAAGGCATCATGAAACACACGGAGTCCATGAGATATGCAGACATAAAAAATGAAGCGGCCTTACTGCTTGCCCTCTACATCTGATATTTTGTAATCTGATTGGTTAGACTATCTGAAAATAGTTTGGCTTAATCGAAGGAACATCCTTCCGTGACTGTATGCATCAGAGGCACCCACGGGAGGAAAAAATGTGTGGTGTCTTCTCTCCCATACATTCTATAGGTCATCATTTCTATGTATTTGAACTGTGGTTCCAAAGAAGATATGGAATAAACTTTGTTGCTATCTACCCTGAACTTCGCGGGGTGTGAGACCCAATCCTTGATCAAATCAGATAATCTTTTGTCGTATTTCTCGCATTCCTCCTGTTTAAAATCCTCCAGAAACTCGACATTGTATGTGAAGTTTGACGTGGGTGGAAACTTGTACATCGCCTGTAACTGTTCTGGTCTAAAGGTCCCAATAGTGACCTTCTTCTCACTGATGATGGTTTTGGTCGGGATATCTACATGATCTAGCACCCATCAGATCATATCATAGTAAGGAAGAAGATGTGGCCTGGCCAGTACTTTATGCATCTCTACTTGGACGATGATATTATATTTGGTGGCCAAGTCATCCTTCTTGTTGTCACTGGAATCATCTGAACAGTTCACCAAATCAGACTGCAGAACCTCAGAGATGTATGACCAGGTTCTGACAGAATCAACACTTCGTGGTGAAGTATAAGAAACATTGTCAGAGCCTTGTCCTGAAATCTCAGCACTTGCCTTGGACACTTTTCGTGGGGCCATGACAGAGGATTGTGACTTAGCTCTCCTGTAATAAAAATGTGTATACATACAGAAATCATCTTGCTGAGAAAAGATTCTTTGTGCAAAATAGAAATGAGCTTTATGAATAGAATAGAAAGAAAAATATCTATATCTTCGACCATTTAAAACCTCGACGTCCTTATGAACAGAATGGTCAAATCATTTTTAGAGACAGATTTAGCAATAAAAACCATATCCTTACTTGTCGCTTCGCCTCATTTCCAATTAATGCCATACATTTCGACGGTTCGTGACACAAGTTGGCACAAGGAACATTTAAATTTACCTCGTAGACTATGCATATTATTACTTGTGTTAAAAAATGATTAAGATGGCTTAGTTTATTTCATTAGGTTTTCTTAAAATTTAATCAACCTTTCGGCATTTTTCGTATCGGGAGTTTTCACTCTAACCTTTTGAGTGCTTAAAACCCAAGATCGCGATGATGCGATCTAGTTAAACGAAAACGTAATCTGGATTAAGCGTTTGATTAATCATGTTTAGTTAATATTGCGACTTCGTGACTCGAGACTTCGAGGGTAAAGTTCCCAGAAGGAGCGTATGCCGATTCGTGATGATGTGATCTAGTTAAGCCAGAAGGTAAACTGGATTAAGTGTTTAACTAAT
Source organism: Picea engelmannii (assembly GCA_009831015.1). Taxonomy (NCBI): domain Eukaryota; kingdom Viridiplantae; phylum Streptophyta; class Pinopsida; order Pinales; family Pinaceae; genus Picea; species Picea engelmannii. The sequence goes on from ML782288.1 coordinate 376,026, forward strand.
TTATATTTAAGTAATATCGCGAATTCGTGATTCAGGGCTTCGAAGGTATAGTTTTTTGGAGAAATGTATGCCGAGTTGTGAAATCCCAATAGATTTTAACTACGGTTAAAAGATATTCACCCCTGACATTAACCCGGGTAACTTGCACGAACGTCTTGCGATTTCGCCTATCGGAGTTATGATGGTGAGACTTTTGGGGAGGGAAAATGCCGAGACGTGAAATACCGAAAACACTTAACTAAGGTTTAAGGAACTTTACTCTCGGCACCAACCTGGGTAAAATTTCAAGGTTACTTCGTGACTTCACGCATTGGGGCTTAGAAACAGTGTGACTTGTAACTCCCGAAATGCGATATCCCGAGGTAAAGAAAAGTGAAAAAGCTTGTTCATGGTTAAAAGGAAATGGTATTAGGAGTACAACGAACCTCACCACTTTTCATATCGGGACTACTGGTATTTTCAAAGGGTAAAGGTCACGAAGTAAAAGACAACTTAAATGACCAACCTTTGATTGCAAGAATTACGCTTAAAACTAGTTGAAAAAGGTGGCTCCAACACATAGTTTACTTGTTATAATGTATAATATATGATGGTTGGCTGGGATAATGCATGGGATATTCTCGATAAATATGATAAATATTATAGTGAGTTAAAGGTTAAATATTTAATAATAATATTGTTTTTATCTAAAGCGGGTCATTATTTCTAATTCTAAGACTTTGCAAAACTGGTGATATTTTGAAAGGGGTATACAAAGAAGCTGAAAATAATGGTAGAAGTGAAGAATTATGGATTTAGAAAACTCTAGAAACTTGTTGACATTTTCACTATCATAACTTATCCTATGTTATGCAAAAATAGAAGATGAATAAACAAAGATTAAAACTGTTTTCAAAATGACAGTATATCCAATTATCTAAACACTGATATATATTTTCGTCTAAAAACAAAAGTGACTTATATAATCACACCTTGGATAATGAAACACCTTCCTAATCTTGGAATTCATTGTTTACTATACAACAACTTGTTATTCCTTTAATCTTGGCACATAAGAAATATTGATTTACTAAGTGTTGCACTCTTATCTGATCACGGATTGGATAATGTTATATTATATAACATATGAAATATGAAAATGTTATATTATATAACATATGCGCAGTGCATATGTTATATAATATAACATATGCACTATGCATATGTTATATCTAAACACTGATATATATTTTCTTCTAAAAACAAAATTATTTAAACTCAAACAGACTTCAAAGACTCAAAACAAAGATCAAAAAGGGAGACATAAGTAGAACTTCAACAAAAAGTGTTTGATGACAATGAAAATTCCTAAAATTTAAGCCATGTCGGGAAAAGGAAACATAAGTAGTTGAATTGTTGTAGGAATTATATTAATAATTGAAGTTGAAAATATAATCTTTCAATTAGATGAAAATCCATTTTCTAAATTCTAAATGAGAATTCTGGTCTTATATTAAAAATGTTGATGTATCATTGTCCTCAACAGCTTGGCCACAGGGCTGGACCCTTGCGACTAAGTCACAGTCCAGTGGAATGTGACTTGGGTGCAGGGGCCCAACCCTATGGTAACTCCATTGGCATGCCCACGGATTGGCTACAGGGGCTTCCATTTAACTTAAATTTTAAATTAAAAATAAAAATTTAAATTAAATTAAAAAATTACAAATTACGAATGGGATTTTGGGCTTACCTGAAGCTCGACCCGCCCGACCGCCCACTAACACAACAACACAACCACCTGAAGGAGCGCCCACCAACATGACTTCTGCGCCAACACCACGTCCGTGACAACACCACTCACATTCACTCACTATCACAGTTGGGAAGAGCTGAGAAAAACGTTACATTTACGATGTTCGGTTAATATATAAATAGTTTTTTTGGCCGAAAGAATGTTTCGGCTGAAAGAATGTTTCAATGGAAAGAATGTTTCGACTGAAAGAATGTTTCGCCCGAAAGAATGTTTCGGTCGAAAGGATATTTCCGGATGGAAAAAATCCGTCCGACTAAATTTCTACACGAAAATTGAGGGTGTCGTCATTGTACCGTTCGATTTGGCGTTCAATAGTTCAACCGAAAATTAGTTCATCCGAAAAAAGTATCTTTTGGCTGAAAAATAATATTAGTTCAGTCAAAACAATATTTTTCGGAATTTTGGAGATCAGATTGTCATGAATGTGTTACCCACCTCCATGAATTTACCCTCACATAAAACATTGTTAATATTACAATGATTGCATGTTATATTTCCCCAATTAGTTTGAGAAAAGTAAATGAAATATTTCTTCTTCTAGTTGTTATGTTTCTATTTAATTAATTGCATGCAAAATTTTGTATGTTTTATTTAGGTAGAATTTGTTAATGGGATTGCAATGGGATCGGGTGCAAGTCTAGTAATAATATGCACATTTTGAGTAGTCAGAGAGAACACCATAAGTTATTTAAATCCTCAATGAAAACATTCCTCTTCTTATGTGGATCATAGATATTTTTCCAATTTATAATGCAAGTAGAATGCCACCACAAAGTTAGATTGAGATAGTGATAGAATTTCAATGACATCTCTAGTGAACACTAATCCATTCTTCTGAGTTTTGTTTATAGGATTCTTCACCTAATAGGTGAAACAAATTTTCATGTTTTTAGAATTTCCATCTTTAACATTTTGTTTTATATGGTTTAAGTTTCATTATATTATAATATATAAGAAAAATGAGATTTTTCAAAAATTCTTTAGAATGTACCAAAGATGAAACCACACCTTTTCTACCTTCCAATAAACGTTTATTGAGAATTCACTCATATGATTCATGAAATAAGAAGGTGTGACTTCAATATTAACAATCTATTGGTGGATGCAAATTGTAACGGATCTTAGCTGCCTCTAAGGTTGGCTTTTGATTTCACCATGATGCAGGTATATCATATATTATTTCACATCTTCCCAGACATATTGGTAAATATACCTTCTTCTAGCTAGATATATTGCATCATTCAATATTAATGTTATGAAATGAAAATTAACATAAATCTTCAACTATAAAATTTGAAATATGGTGCAAGCATGTTTATTAGAAGTCACATTACGTATTTGACATAATGAAATAACATGAGGGAATGTGATAGTTTATATAGTTTTTTGGTTTTTTATTTTATAGTGAGATAACATGGATTTTGTTTTCTATTTTTTTGAAACAATGAAAGGGAGTATCTATCCTTAACATGGTCATGAATTAATGGTGTAGAAATGATTGAAATTGGTCTTTGCACTCATTATATTCCATCATAGGTTTATAATTATGTGTTAATTTACTCAATACAAAATAGATAAGGATATATACGCTATTAGGAAATTATTTACTAAATGTATTATTTAAATATTAATGTATTTCTAAGATTGTGGATCTATGTGATTGATAACTAAGACTAGTACATTTATGGAATCAACATTAAGTTTAGGATGCTAGTATATTTATTAATTTCCAATAAATGTTATACTTACATCCTATGATGAAGAAAGGCTTTGTGTTCACTAATTTCATTGAATCCATCATGCTTAGTATATTATAGACATATGTTCAATGAAAAACTTCTCCATTAATGAAATCAATGTTATTTTTGTTATGGGGTATTTTTATGGTGTTTCAAGAAATTGGAAGAATTGTATAAGTGTTTAGTTCATTTGACCACTGGAGACAAGAGAATTGTTAGAGAAATAATAGAAGACTTTTACCTTTAAGTCCAACCCAGTGAGAAAAACATTCTTCACAAGTAAGAAATAAAAAATGTGTATTAGGAGTGGACTAATGGAATAATTTTGTGTTCATTTGGTGTTCTCAGCAAGACATACATGTCAATTATGAGATTTCTAAGGAGTGGATAATATGCATGGATATGGTTATCCATAGCATTCATGTCCTCTACAATTGTGTAGGCCTAAAAACATTGCATATCGAAGCATAATTATCTCCCCTATAGGCCTTTCGTCGGATATATATATATATATATATATATATATATTTTTTAAATTATGGTGTTGTTCCTAGGGATTATCCTTGTCCTATGGTTGGCTAGTCTAGCTATATATGTTGGTTAGAATAAAGATCAAAATCAATAGCATAATATCTAAAACAATTCTCTCATTGACACTGGTCAATAGGCACACAAAATTTATGGGCCATTAATCTCATTATTATTTTTTAATATATACAGGTTTGTCAGATATCCAAAAAACTATCTGAAAGACATATCTGTTAGATTATTGTACTAGAATTATGATGAAGGTCAATGTGTGTAAGTATACAATCTCCTTTTCAAGTATTGACAATGGGAATGGAATATTCTTATCCCATATTTTTCCTTTTAATTAGACTCCACTTCAAGATGGATTAAATTACCTTGTTTTTTATTTAAATCCTAATGATTTTTCTATAACAGATTTGGATTGGCTTGTCGATAAGGTGGAGAAAAGGTTATATATCTAGTGTAACAAATGGATCTCTAGAGGGAGGCAATTAGTACCAGCCAAATTAGTCCTTGAGGCTATACCATTCCATTGGATATCTCTAGCATATATTCTAAAAGGGTTTCTTGAAAGAATTAAATAATTAGTTATAGTTTCATATGAATAGGAGTTAAAGATACAAAATGCATTTCCTAGGTTAGCTAGAAGAAAATTACTATCCCTAAGTAGCTAGGAGTTTGGGTCCTTAAAACAATTCATCTCTTCTCTAAATCCTTAGCTAAAAAATGTGGTTGGACTGTTATTAATGGAAATGGGCTCTAGAGTCAAGTTGTATCTCATAATTATATATTTCTTAATAACATTGAATCATGATTAAGGGATCCTCCTAAATCATTACATAATGCCTCAATTATATAAAAGGAAATAGTTTTTTCCTTTCCATTGATTGGTAGATGGACGAGATTGAGTGTGGGTAAGGGGAATAGAGTGAAAATTGGCTTGGATCCATGGATTTTGCAGTATTCTAGATATAAAATAGTATGCAGAACATAAATATTTTAGCTAGAAATGGCAGAAAAACAATGATATAACTAGAACAATACCAAAATAATTCCATAATAACACAAGAAAGAGAACCTTGATTAATGATACCAATGTTCACTTGCCTCTTCAAGGGGGAAACCTCCAGCAGAGCAGATATCTATTACAATAGTATCCAAGACAAAATTTATCATACCCTCTACTCCTATTTATAATAAATCTATCTATCCAAAAGAACAATCTAGAGGAAGATCCTTCTAGAAGCAAAAACTTCTATTAGGTCTTCTTACATTTGACTTATTCTTCCTTATTTCTAGGACTTATTAATATTGTCCTTTATTACATAAAATTATAGTATTATACCTATGTGAGGGGTTAGGGAGGTTAGGTCCCTAAAATTTCCTCCCCCTTGAAGATTAACCTTGTCCTCAAGGATTCAGATGAGGAAATTGTTGGAGAATGGTGGTCAACTCCCAGGTGGCATATTCTAGAGGTGTATATTTTCATTAGACTAACACTTCCCTGATGGTGCACTAACGGAGATGACGCTCTCGTTGGACCAAGACTGCTTGTGGCTGCAACCATATGGAACCTTCTTCATCCAACTCAGGGAGACTAGTTTGAGTTTGGAAGTTAGTTCCAATCACCTTCTTTAAGAAGGAAACATGAAAAACATGATGGATCTTTGACTAATTGGGCAGAGCTAACTGATATGCCACTAATCCCACATTCTTTAGCACTATATAAGGACCATAAAATTTGGGTGAAAGTTTTTGACAGTGTTTAGCTTTGAGTGAAGTATTCTTATAAGGTTGTAGTTGAAGAAACACCTGGTCCCTTTCAACAAAATGGAGTTTGGAATGACCTTGATCCACTTGTTTCTTCATGCGGTTCTGCACCAATACCAAATTTTCTTTGAGGGAACGAAGAATATCCTTGCGGAATGTAATATTTTTTTCAACCTCCTGAACCTTCAAGGCGCTTGGAATATAGGAGAGAACAGATGGGGGATTTTGGCCATAGACTTCCTCAAAAGGATTCATGCAATTAGATGTATGGTAAGATGGGTTGTACCACCATTCAACTATGGGTAACCATTGAGCTCACTAATTTTTCCTCTCATATGCAAAACACCTCAAATATATTTCTAAACACTCATTGAAAACTTTAGTCTAGCCATCCATTTGGGGGTGATAGACAATGTTGAGAAGCAATTGGGTGCCATGTAGCTTGAACAATTCTTACCAAAAATTGTTGGTGAAAGTGGGGTCTCTGTCAGAGACAATAGAATTAGGCATGCCATGAAGCTTGAAGATATTATCCATGAATATTTGAGCCACTGTGGTGACTGTGAATGGGTATTTAAGAGCACAAAAATGAGCATATTTGGAGAGATGATATACAACCACCATGATGACTGACTTATTTCCCGATTTAGGTAAGACTACAATGAAATCCATATAAATATCTCGCTAAATAGTAGAGGAATCGAAAGCGGTTGGAGTGTGCTCAAAGCTTTGATAGTTTCTCCCATTTTGCATTGACTTACCTAACATTCAACCACAAAGGTGTGGATGTCTGGTTCCATACAATCCTAGAAAAAAGAACATTTGACCCATTCATAGGTTTTGGTAAACCCTGAATGTCTGGATGTGGGTGAGGCATGAAGTTCAAATAGCATTATGTATTTAAGTTGGGATTGCTTGCATAAATACAAAAAGACTTTGTACTGAAGCTCTTCATTGTGCCAAGAGTACCATGGAGAAATTGAAGAATTGTGTTGCAATTGGTGGAGAAGGCTAGAAATTTTGGGGTCTTGCAACCATTCCCGATGAACAACTTGGAGCCAATCTAGTACAATGAAGGACAGGGAGAAAAGGGGCTCATCTTCTTCATATTTCTGGGAAAGAGAATCAACCACTACATATTCCTTTCACTTCTTGTAAATGATCTCATAGTCATAGCCAGATAACTTTGTCACCCATTTTTGTTGCATCGGGGATGAAATTCATTGTTCTAGGAAATAATTGAGACTCTTATGATCAGTTTTGATTTGGAATCTTTGACCCAATAAATAAGGATGATAGAGATACAAAACATGTAGAATAGATAACATTTCCTTTTCATTAATGGATTGGCCGAAATGTGACTAGAAATTTGTTTTGCTAGTGAAGGCCAAAGGCCTGCCATCTTGCATAAGTACGACTCTAATTCATTTCCTAGAAACATCACATTCCAATATGAATGTCTTTGTGAATTATGGAAGGGCTAGGATAGGGGTCGATCACATAACATCTTTTAATGCTTGGGCAAAACTTTCTGACAGTGTTTAGCTCTGAGTGAAGTATTCTTATAAGGTTGTAGTTGAAGAAACACCACTTATTTCTTCATGCGGTTCTAAACCAATACCAAATTGTCTTTGAGGGAACGAAGACTATCCTTGCGGAATGTAATATTTTTTTCAACCTCCTGAACCTTCAAGGCGCTTGGAATATAGGAGATAAAAGATGGGGGATTTTGGCCATAGAATTCCTCAAAAGGATTCATGCGATTAGATGTATGGTAAGATGTGTTGTACCACCATTCAACTATGGGTAACCATTGAGCTCACCGATTTTTCCTCTCATATGCAAAACACCTCAAATATATTTCCAAACACTCGTTGAAAACTTTAGTCTAGCCATCCATCTAGGGGTGCTAGACAATGTTGAGAAGCAATTGGGTGCCATGTAGCTTGAACAATTATTACCAAAAATTGTTGGTGAAAGTGGGGTCTCTGTCAGAGACAATAGAATTAGGCATGCCATGAAGCTTGAAGATATTATCCATGAATATTTGAGCCACTTTGGTGACTGTGAATGGTTTTTTAAGAGCACAACAATGAGCATATTTGGAGAGACAATATATAACCACCATGATGACTGACTTATTTCCCAATTTAGGTAAGACTACAATGAAATCCATATAAATATCTCACCAAATAGCAGAGGAATTGAAAGCGGTTGGAGTGTGCTCAAAGCTTTGATAGTTTCTCCCATTTTGTGTTGACTTACCTCACATTCAACCACAAAGGTGTGGACATCTGGTCCCATATCCTCCTAGAAAAAAGAACATTTGACCCATTCATAGGTTTTGGTAAACCCTGAATGTCTGGATGTGGGTGAGGCATGAAGTTCAGATAGCATTATGTATTTAAGTTGGGATTGCTTGCATAAATACAAATAGACTTTGTACTGAAGCTCTTCATTGTGCCAAGAGTACCATGGAAAAATTGAAGAATTGTGTTGCAATTGGTGGAGAAGGCTAGAAATTTTGGGGTCTTGCAACCATTCCTGATGAACTTGGAGCCAATCTAGTACAATGAAGGAGAGGGAGAAAAGGGGCTCATCTTCTTCATATTTCTGGGAAAGAGAATTGACCACTACATATTCCTTTCCCTTCTTGTAAATGATCTCATAATCATAGCCAAATAGATTTGTCACCCATTTTTGTTGCGTCGGGGATGAAATTCATTGTTCTAGGAAATAATTGAGACTCTGATGATCAGTTTTGATTTGGAATCTTTGACCCAATAAATAAGGACACTGGAGATCCAAAACATGTAGAATAGATAACATTTCCTTTTCATAAATGGATTGGTCGAAATGTGACTAGAATTTTTTTTTGCTAGTGAAGGCCAAAGGCCTGCCATCTTTCATAAGTACGACTCTAATTCATTTCCCGGAAGAATCACATTCCAATATGAATGTCTTTGTGAATTATGGAAGGGCTAGGATAGGGGTCGATCACATAACATATTTTAATGCTTGGAAGGCATGATCTACAACTAAATTCCAAGTGAAATCATTCTTTTTAAGGAGAGAGGTAAGAGGAGATGCAATCTTTCAATAATTCCAAAAAAACTTCATATAATATCTTGTTAAACCTAGAAAACACCGGAAGCTCTTAAGAGTTTTAGGGCAAATCCAATCTTTCATAGATTTATTTTTTTTAGGATCCACTCAGACACCCTCCTTCCCAACAATATGACCCGGGTATTTGACTTTTAAGGCATCGAAGGTGCATTTATATTTTTTGAGGAAAAGTTGGTGCTTAGAGAGTATATGGAGAACTTCATTCACATGAGAGAGATGGCATGGACAAGTTTTACTATAGATTAGAATATCATCAAATAAAACTAAGAAAAAATGATAGAGAAAAAGGACAAAATACATGATTCATAAGACTTTGGAAAGTGGAATGAGAATTACACAATCCAAAGGGAATTACCAATAATTCATAATGACCCTCATGGGTGATAAATGCAGTCTTGGGAATGTCTTCTTCTTTCATATAGATCTGGTGGTAGCTAGAATGTAGATCCAATTTGGTGAAGTACTGAGTACCACTCAATTCATCCAAGAGGTCATCATTGAAAGGAATGGGAATTAGTCCTTTATTGTAAGTTTGTTGAGGGTTCAGAAATCAAGACACATGCACCAAGTACCTTCTTTCTTGAGTACTATGACCGCATGGAAAAGATAATGGCTAGTACTAGGGCGGATAACACCAACTTCTAACAATTCATGAACAATTTTCTTAATTTCATTCTTCTGGGAAAAGGGATGACGATAAGGCCGAACATTGGGAGTAAGGCTGCTTGGGATGAGAGGGATGGAATGATCATGGAATCCACGATAAGGGGGAAGTTATTTGGGAGAGGTAAAAAAAACTTGGTGGCAGGAGAGGATAGATTGGAAGTCGAGATTCACAGAAGGTGTCTCAATATCATGAATGGAGTGGAGTTAGGATATAATTCCCAAATGACCTTTTTTAGGATCTTTTCCATGCGATGAGAACTTATGATCTTAGGGAAGCCTTTTGTGATTCCTTGGAACTTATATCGATGTCCCTCCTATTGTAATTGCATGGTTAAGTCCTTAAAATCCATGAGAATGGGGCCTATAGTGTGTAACCATTCAACACCAAAAACAATGTCACAACCCCCCATGTCTATAGAAAACATATGGGATTTCAGGTGATACTGAAAAATTTGGAGTTGCACATTTTCACATCGTCCCCCACATTTCATGGAACCACCATTGGCAATCATGATTTGAAAATTATTGAAAACATAGATGTAACAATTGACTCATTGGGAAATGTAGCGATGAATAAAATTATAGGTTGTACCACTGTCCACAAGGATGTTGACTTTCCTATTTTTTATGTAACCAATTAATTTGATTGTCTGGGGAGTGGAGAAGCTAGTGAAGGAATTAAGTGAAATCATTGGTTCAACGTCTGGTGGATCAGAGGGTGGGGTAAGGTTATATGGTGGTGTTATTTCCTCCACGGGTGGAATAACAACATCTTCTTCAAAAAGATCCCCAGTCACAACCATAAAAATATTATGTTCCTTACACATGTTCCCTGGAAAATATTTGTCATCACAATTATAACAAAGACCCTTGAGTTGAAATTCAACCACTTCAACCCTGGTTAATTCCTTGATATTTAGGGCAGTTGCGGGAGGGGCATGATTGGTGGGTTTAGGGTGAGCAGGAAAGGAGGGATTGCAGGTTTGGGAGGATACAATTTGTTTTTCTTTCTTGGCTCATTTAGTAGCTTCCAATAAATTCTAGGGGTGCGCCATGAGAACATGGGCACAAATTTCATCTTTGAGGCCATTGATAAATAATTCCCTAAAGAAAGAATCTAACATGCCCTCTGTTTTGAAATCCAAGTGCTTGAATGCAGAAATAAAGTATTCCACTATCTCAGACTACTTTAACTTGGTAAAACAACCTAAATGGTGGGTGTGCGAGTCAAAGAGGCCATGAATTTCGGCGACAAACTATGTCCAAGTAACATACCCTTGGCATGCCCTTTTTCTCCATTGCCACCATTTCCATCATTCTAGATCGACATGTAGGACAACATAACGAAGATTGGATAAATCATCAGTAATGCGATGCACAGAGAAATAATGTTCCATTTGGGTGAACTAGCCTATGGGATCTGATCCATCAAATTTGTTCACTTCAATTCTGGGATGGCATAGGTCTCGAGAAAATTGGGTAGTATTAGGACCTTGTTAATGGGAAGAGTCATGGTCATCCTAATAAAATGGTTGTTTAGAAGAGGAAAGGTTTTTTGAATGGCCCATGAAGTGTTCTTTGAGGTATTTGATGTGGAAACATTGTAGCTTGAGGATCTTAATAGCCAAATTAATTGAACTAAGGTCAGAATTGATAGTCTTGATGTCTTCCTAGTTCTCATGGGTGTAAAAAATCAAGGCATTGATTTCTTGGGCTCGTGTAGTATCCATTTGTAAAAATGAGACAAAAAATGATAAAGAAGAAACAAAAGGGGTCTAGAGGGGTGGGTGGGACTATAGATAAGAAGGGTTTCAAATGATAGGTACCACTGTGATCATGGTGAAAAGGGGGATCCAATGGGATAGGGGCCAAATTAGGGTGTCGGAGAAGCATTGGGTCCACAAAAAAACATTGTGTTAAAAATGATAGGTATCACTGGAATCAGGGAGAAGAGAGTAACCCAGTGGTATAGGTACCAAAGAAGTGTGCCAACAGGACCACTATACTCCTTTTTTTTTTTTTTTTTACTCCTGTAGAGTTATACTCTGATATGAAGAATATTGCAGTGTTGAAATGCCCAAATTATTTACAAGAAGAAATGTGTAGTAATTTCGTAACCTAAATGTAGGAGGCACAATTGCGCAGAAATAGATCTTGTCTATTCTATTTTTATTTTCATCCCCGGGTTTAGGGTATGCAAGGTGTCTATAGACAAGGGTTTTCCCTATGTTATAGCTCTATGATATACATGCGAGGTCCAACATAATTACTTGGCCCAATCTATCAGGGAACCACCTAAGGAGGATAGACCATGCCCTTAGTCGTACTACCCGACTACCCAGGTACTAGAAAGTATCTTCCCAAGTGTTGTTCTCAGTGGAACTATAACAGTCAGGTGGTCGATCAATTTATCTATGGAGGGATTTAGGATATCTAGGTCGATCCGTATATAGGTGTTGCTTGATGCGCTATGACTCGAATGGGTACCAACAGGGGTTACAAGGGTGGCCAACATATGTGATCTTAAATACCACTTGTATTTCCGGTGTGTATGACTCCCATACCACAGGTTTATGTGTGTAACAACATATCTTTGTAGCTTTAATACGTTGGAATACATATCTACCCTGAAAAAATTTTAACCCACAATTTTATGCCAAGAAAAGTGCTCTAATACCACTTGTAGTAATCCAGATATAAAATAGTATGAAGAAAATAAATAATTTAGCTAGAAATCATAGAACAACACCGATATAACTAGAACAATACCATAATAATACCTTAATAACACCAGAAAGAGCACCTTGATCAATGATAGAAATGTTCACTTCCCTCTTCGAGGGGGAAACCTCCAACAAAGCAGAGCTATATTACAATATTATCCAAGACAAGATTTCTCATTCCCTCTACTCCTATTTATATTAAATATATCTATCCAAAAGAACAATCTAGAGGAAGATCCTTCTAGAAGTGGAAGCTCCTATCAGGTCTTCTTACATTTGACTTATTCTTCCTTATTTCTAGACCTTATTAATATTGGCCTTTATTACATGGAATTATATTATTGTACCTACGTTGATACCACTTGTAGTATTCCAGATATAAAATAGTATGCATAACAAAAATATTTTAGCTAAAAATGGAAGAGAAAAAATGAATTAACCATAACAATACCAGAATAATACCATAATAACACCAGAAAGAGAACCTTGATTAATGATAGCAATGTTCACTTGCCTCTTTGAGGGGGAAACCTCCAACATAGAATATCTCTATTACAATAATATCCAAGACAAAATTTCTCATACCCTCTACTCCTATTTATACTAAATCTATCTATGCAAAAGAACAATCTAGAGGAATATCTGTGTAGAAGCGAAATATTCTATTAAGTCTTCTTACATTTGACTTATTCTTCCTTATTGCTAGACCTTATTAATATTGGCCTTTACTACATGGAATTATATTATTCTACCTACGTGAGGGGTTAGAGAGGTTAGGTTCTCTAACAGATTGGTTGTGAAAGTAATCATCGACTCCAATATAACTTAGTGAATGTATTACATGAAAAAGATTTTTTTTACTATTAATTATGTAGTTGATTCTTCTCATTGGGCGAAAGAATGGATATCAATTTATTTTATAGATTTGTCTCATGAGGATTCAATTATTTGGAATGGTTTTACTACTTCCTTAGAGAGGATTCATGTTTGTATTAAGGACTCTAAGGATGAACTATTATGGTTCCAAAATATAGCAAGTAGTTTATATACACCTAAACATGGATATAAATCTCTATGTGAGGATGGTTTAGAAAAGGATCCAAAGTGGTTGGTCAAATCTATATGGAATTTTAAGTGTCCTCTGAAATATAGGATATTCATGTGGTTGGGTCAAGTAAATACAAGGTGCTAACATGGGATAATTTATAGAAGAGGAATTGGTATGAGCCTTGTATATTCTCATTGTGAAAGGATTGTTTGGAGTCTATTTATGATTTACTTGTATCATCACTACAAAAAAACATGCAATTAGCCCCTAAAATAGGGCCAAAATTTAGTGTATTTCAGTTCACGAAATGGACACCTTTTCCGGTGAAAAACTGGGCACAATCAGGACTGTTTATAATTGTAACATCCCACTCTGGCGCACTTAGAAAACTTATTCTTTGAGGACACTTGCTCGCAAGTGATATGGATTTATATGATGATAAAACATTTATCCTTGATGATGATGTGTTATGATAGATGACATGATGTTTTACTTCTTTGATATAAACAGGTGCTATTGACTCAGTTTTATTGAGTGTGTAGGGTTTTTAACCTGGAGGATGCAGAGGCATCGAAGGAACCCCTTGGAATCTGGATTGAGTCAGGGAGTGTGCTATTTGAGTTGATTTATTTACCATGATATTTTATTGATTTGATGATCTGTTGTTGACATGTTCTGACATGATGGTTGATGATGCAGGCTGACGATAGCTTGTCGACCAGACTCACATATGGATTAAAGGGGCCACACACGACTTCCACAAAGGTTGAGGGAGAGGTGTGGAAAGCAGCCCTGCCACAACCTACTAGCACTCCCACCGTGGCTTGAACTGTAGGTTAACAATTACCTAGTTCAAGAGGATCCATGATTCCGTGAGGGAAGACTGCGACAGTCACTCACGATGATTCTAAGGGGTGCGCAATAAGGCGGGGGCATTATTCCTTAGAGCCCTTAGTCTCCCACAAGTTCACCTAGCGGAGTGTTGACTCCAGGGGTTATATATGTCTACCAATCAGTCAAGTCGGCGAGTGGCACCCTTGGAGCACGTGGTGCATCCTGAAGGGCACGTCGTGCAAAAGAAACACAAGTTGGCGAGTGGCACCCTTGGACCACGTAGTGCATCCTGAAGGGCACGTCGCGCAACAGAAACAAACAAGGCGAGTGGCACCCTTGGAGCACGTAGTGCGTCCTGAAGGGCACGTCGCATTGATGATGATGATGAGACAAACCTAGATGACCCTAAGACCTTAACGCCTGAAGAAATTCTTAAACCAACTCCCCTAATTAATTGTCGCCCAGTTCAAATCTAAACCTCAATTTAAAACATCTCTAAGATAAAAAAAAATTTAGAAAAAGACCCTACGAAAATAACATAAGGACATAATCTAAAACCCTCCTAAGTATGGTTAAAGTCTTCTTAAATCTAGGGGGGGTAAAGTGAAGAGAGGGATAAATTAATTAAAATCCGTGGTTTTAATTGTAAAAAGGAATAAAAATTAAATAACGTGTGATAGTATAAAAGTTATGAATTTAAAAATATAATGAAAGGATTAATTAGCGCATTTATCTTTTTGGTTTAAAAAAAAAAAAGGAAAGGAATAAATAATAGAAATAGGGAAACTTGTAATAAAGGAAACATAATAAAGGAAAGTAGGGGACATAGGGTAAAAAGAAAAAAAGAATCAACAATTAAGGACTTACTAAAATGAACTAAATTTAGCAACTTCATTTTAGGAAAAGTTATTAAAAGCATGTAAGGGGATCTAGGAACACCTAGGAGTAATTTAAGGAGCGAATCTAGGTGGGTGAGGGAAATGAGTCTTTTAAAATTTTTAAAGAAAATAATTTTGGAGAAACGTGGGGGATGAGTGACACTTGGACGACAGAGAATTTTTGAGGATTGTCATTAAAACTTAAATTAATAGTGATTTAGGGAAAGTTGGTGGGTCTCAAATTTCTATAAAAGAAGGGGAAGATGACGAAGAAGGGGGGAACGGTTAGCATAAAGTTACGCTGTCGGATTGTGGCTTGACTGATTTCTTGTGAGGAGTTGGGTTTTTCTCAGCTCAGATTGGAGTGGTAGCTCAGCCTTGCGAGGCAAGCTGAGAAGCTAGACTTATCTTCTGGATCTTGTGTGGCCCCTTTGCGGCTCGGGGGGCTAAGGGGGAAGCAGAGTACCCCTAGCAATTGGCTGGGAGGTATCGGTGAGGTCTCTATGGTCGACAAGGGGGAGCGGCACAGAGCGCGGATGACACACGAGGACAGCGTTGATGCAACGGTATGGTTTTGTTTTTTTTTAAATTGGTATAATAGGATGAATTATGGAATATGCTGATATCAAATTATGGGTTGCGATTGGATTTAATGGCTGTCGTACTTGTCTAATCGGCGATTATAAGCGTAGCTGCTACATTTTCTATTTTTCTTATTATTTAAAATTCTCTCGTGATAAGTATGGTGGGAAACCTTGTACAGATTTATACTCTATGGATTTTTGGGGAATAGAATGCAATTTTAGCTGTTGAGGAACCTCCCATAACAAAATTGGTTACTGATGCCAAATGCCTCAGTAAACAAGGTTATTTTTCTGTTCATTAGAGAAAAAAGCGAACAAACATTGATCTCGCTCACCCCCTTTCTGCGTCAAGCCTGGTAGATGCCGTGCCCCTTTTTTTTTTATTTCTTTTTGTGTTAGTCAGCCTTGACTGTGTCGCATAATTTGTCCCCTCTCCTCTGCAAGTCACTACCATAGTTATTTCTGGAATTGGAACTATGATTGGGGTTCGCGGTGATGGAAATCGTTTGGGCATTTCATTTTGCATTATTGCTGTAATTCCGTTGAGTGCATTACCGTTCTGTTCTTGTAACTCGTCTAGCAATCATTTTGCATTATTGTTGTAATTCCGTTGAGTGCATTACCGTTCTGCTCTTGTAACTCGCCTGGCAATTCATTTTACATTATTGTTGTAATTCCGTTGAGTGCATTACCGTTGTGTTCTTGTAACTCGTCTGGCAATTCGTTTTGCATTATTGCTGTAATTCCGTTGAGTGCATTACCGTTATGTTCTTGTAAATCGTCTGGCAATTGATTTTGTATTATTGTTGTAATTTCGTGAGTGAATTGTCATTATGTTCCTACAAATCGTTCTGGCATTTCGTTTACCTTGTTACTGCAAATTTCGCTGAGTAGAGTGACAGTTCGGTCCTGCAAATCGTTCTGGCATTTCCCATGTGGATTCCTACGTTTTTTGGGGGTCTGCGTTTGATGATAACCATCCCTGTGTTTGCTAAACTCTGTCTACGTTTTTATTGACTTAAACCTCTGCGTTTTCAGGTGCATGGTGGTGGCGTTGGGTATAGTAACCAGCTCGGGTAACAACCCCCTCACAACTGATCACTCTTTGCCAATTTTCATGTGACTTCTTGGTACCACAGTCTGATTGTGATTTTTTTTTGTACCTTGGCGTTTAAGCCTGAACTCAGAATTGACTCTTAGTTGGGTTCGGTTGGCTCGGCGAAGGCCACGCCACTCTCCAGCTGATGGCCACCGTTAATAGCCTTGGAGTGGCAGGCTTTCATTACTGAATTTTTCCTTACCTAAATATTCGCCATAACGACCTCCAGCACATCCGCGTTTTTCCCTTTTGGGTACTGAATCGATAAGATAACGGTCGTGGGTGGGAGCTGGGCGAATTTTAGTTACATCTGACAGCTAGGGTCCCTTAAATAGCCTTAAAGGCAACCTTCTCTTTTTAGAAATTGGTGATCCCTACTTGTCGGTGACAGTCCCAAGCCATCCTCCTTATTGAATTTAAATGCCATTCACCTTCCTAAATCATATCTTCCTGACAACAGTTACCTCACGATCTTATGAGTTTTAATTATCGGTTAGTTAAATGTAGTGTATCGATTTTAATGTTATCTAATTAGTTGTTATTTTACTATTATAAATGGTCGTTTATTAAATGCTTATTTATTAGTTGGTTAAATGGTTATTTATTAATGGTTATTAAATGGTTAATTATTAACTCTTATAAATGGTCATCATAAACAAAAAACTTATTTTACAGTTGCATTTCTAAATTGCAGTCCATTTGTTAAAATCATTTTGTTGATAAAGTTATACTCCACTATTGCACTTTTAAATTGTAATTACTTTCCTACAATCATTTTAGTGTGCTTCATAGTTGTTGACCTTAATCCTTTAATTCTTCACTAAAGAGAGATTTTATTCCAATTACTATCAAGGTCAAAGATCAAGGTTAAAGAAAACCTTTTAGAAGATAAAACTCACTAAGTGAGAAGGTCATTCGTACAACTAACCTAAGTGCTTTTCATGTTTTTAATTTTCTTCCGAATATGATTAATGCAAACGAGTGGATTTTAGTAATGTTATTTAGTTCCATTTACACTGTTATGGGATTTACTACAATCCGACTTACAATATGCATTCCTTTTGAAGTTAATTTTTTATGTTAAAACATCAACTTTTATTTGTTGCAATGATGTAAGGAAAAACCATCCTTAGTTTAAATTACAATACTATTCTATTTTAAAAGTAGGTACATGGATATTTATGATTAGGTTTTTGGTAGTTCTGTTGTTGTTAATTTCAATCAAGAAGGTAGGGTCATCTTTATTTTAATTGCAATGACATTGTGATGGAGAAGGTGATGATGTGGTTTGGTCATGGTGAGGTTTGGTAATTTCATTTGATTCAGTAACAGGGTTTGCGATTAATTAATGTAGGTACACCTATTTAAGACGGGGTTGGTAACTCGTCGCTTAATGAAAACAAATGGAGTAATTGGTCTATGATTAAGGTCAGTGAGTCTCAATAGTGGTTGGTCGATGTCGAAATCCTTCTGACTTGCATCTCTCGTAGAGGTTGTGGTTGTCCTTGATTTTGTAGTACTTGGTTGTCTTGCATTGCGTGGTCTTCTTGTGTCGGGCGGGATGTAGACACCTCCTTGTAGCCTTAGTATATAGGTCTGTGTGAGTGACTTTTCTATGTAAAGAATCCAGTGCCATATCAAGAGTCTCAGGCCCTTTAAAGGAAGGGTTTCCACTCTTGCGACACACCTGAGGGGATTACTAGTTTCTGCCTGAGCAGTCGGCCAGGAGCCTATCTGACCTTCTCTCTCTCCGAAGCAGAGGACTAAGATTAAATGCCCTGCTTTCCTGTGCAGAAATAGTAAAATCTATTGTTATGGATTCTTCCTTATGTCTATGTCGTTTATATGCTTGCAGTTACTTGTCGTGCGCCTTATGTTATCTTGTTGTGATCATCGTGGTTGCGTCTTGTTAGTCGTCGGGTGGAGATGTAGAGTCAAGTGTGTCTATTTCCTCTTTACACGTGCGCACACACCTTAAAAAAAAATTATTGCACCTGTTACAGAGTTGTCGTCGTAAGAAGGAGGTCACTACATATTGTATCAGAGCCAAGTTCAACCCGCGACTTGGGATTCGCTACGACTTTCATTGTCACGATTGATTTTATTATACTATTGTTGATCGAGTTAATTGTGTGCATGCAGGAAATCATGGTCAGAGGACACCGCGAAGGCAGACGACGGGGTGCTAGGGGAGGAGGCGTGACGCCTCCAGTAGCATCCATGCCTGAGGGGTCTAACCCCCAGGGAGGGGAGCAGGTTCTCAGATAGGAGCAGATCGCAGTTGGCGATGTCGTGGGGATGATGAGATCTTTTCAGCGCATATCCAAGGTGCTGATCAGCCGATTGGACAGAGATGAGGCCAGGGCACTGGCACCTTCTGAGGTTCCACCGCACGCACTGGCCGTTACAGGTAGCATTCACCGTGAACTCGAGAAGGTTAAATTTCCCAAGTTCTTTGGTGCCCCGGACGGCGCAGCCTCCGAGGCATGGTTGGAGAATATGGCGATGTGCTTCGCACTTCGCAATTATACCTCCAACATGAAGGTCCGCATGGCGGTCTTTCAACTGAAGGGGAGCGCTCTTCTATGGTGGAAGACGCTCCTACCGCAGCTAAACATGGCCGTCGAAGACGTGTCATGGGAACTTTTCGAGGAATGGTTCTGAGAGAGGTATATTTCATAGGAATTCATTGAGTGTCAGCTCAATGAGTTATATGAATTACGACAGGGAGGTCGTACAGTGTCCGAGTATGAGGCACGTTTTATGGAGCTGCTCCGGTATGCTCCGCACCTGCACACTGAGAAGCTCAAGGTCAATCGGTTCATGTTTGGCCTTAACGGTAGCCTGCGTGCAAAGTTTAGGATCTTGATGCCTCAAACCTTGCACGACACTATCCAAAAGGCCCTCATAGCAAAGGAGGAGCTTATCAGTGGGGGTCAGACCAGGACTCTAGTGAGACCAGCAGGGCAGGGTTCATCTGGAACGCTGCAGCACCAGACACTAGCGAGACATATGCCGGGATATCGCGACTTCCATAGGGGATCCACGTTCACTACACCTCGATGATCGCCACCTCAACATCGGACACCTTATCGAGGACCACAGCACCAGTAGCAGCGTCGCCCGCAGCACCAGCAGTTTAGGCATGTTCAACAGAACAGACCAGGTTTCCAGGCCAGTGGGCCGTCATCTTCTACTTTGGGTATCAGGACTACTGGGCTGAAGAAGGGGTGTTGGATGTGTGGGGAGCCACACTACCAGCGCGACTGTCCTGTGGAGAGGACCAGAGCATCCGGATCAGCTGGACCCACTACAATGGGAGATATGGGCAAGGCCCATCAGATTCACGCAGCGGTGAATAACCGCCAGGCAGAGCACCAGTCGACTTTGCTCGAGACGACAGGTACTGTCGCTAAACAGACCCTTAGTATTTTGATAGACCCAGGTGCTACTGAGAGTTTCATTTCTGGTGCAACGCTAAAAAGGATTAAGGTAAAGGCAGTCGAACAGGACGAGTTTATCTTCATGGAGATGGCTTTGGGAGCTAAACAAAAGGTTGGAGGAAAGGTTACGTGTTGTTCCCTTAACCTGAGAGAGTTTGTCATGAGGGTCAACTTGTACGTCACGATCTTAGGGTCTTATGACATCATGATTGGTATGGATTGGTTGGAATCGTATGAGGCGATACTCAACTGTAAGATGAAACGGTTGAGCTTGTTCGATGATGAAGGACAGAGACGTGTGATCGTAGGACGGAACCAGGGAGTATCCTTGAGGTTCATCTCTTCCTTACAGTTATGGAAGAGTATGCGCAAGGGATGCAAAATTTATGCGATCCTCACGCTAAACGAAAAGGGAGTAGCGGAAGGCCTAGAACACCTTCCGGTGGTGAAGGCGTTTGCGGACGTATTTCCAGAGGAGTTACCTGGGATGCCGCCGGAGAGAGAATTGGAGTTTACTATAGACTTGAAACCGGGGACCGAACTGATAGCAAGAACTCCTTATCAGATGTCGACCCTGGAGTTGCAAGAGTTGAAAATGCAACTGAAGGAGTTATTGGACCTGGGACTGATACGTCCTAGTGTGTCACCGTGGGGTGCACCGGTTATTTTCATTCGAAAGAAGGATGGATCGTGGAGGATTTGCATTGACTACCGTCAACTGAACAAGGCTACGATCAAGAATCAGTATCCCTTACCAAGAATTGACGATCTGTTCGATCAAATGAAGTGTGCGACAAGGTTCTCCAAGATCGATTTGCGATTAGGGTATCACCAGTTACGGATCAAGGAGGATGAAGTCCCTAAGACCGCTTTTAAGATGAGATTTGGACATTATGAGTTTATTGTTTTACCTTTTGGACTAACAAACGCCCCAGGGGTATTCATGAGTTTGATGAACGGGGTGTTCCGCGAGTACTTGGACAAGTTCGTCCAAGTATTCATTGATGATATTTTGATCTACTCTTGGACGATGGAGGAGCATGACGAGCACTTGCACTTAGTACTACAATGTTTACGAGAACACAAATTATATGGGAAGTTGTCCAAATGCTCTTTTTATCAATCGATGATTCATTACTTAGGGCCTGTCATCTCCAGCGAAGGTATCACCGTGGATCCAGCCAAGGTTGAGGCTATTATGGAATGGCCTGCACCGACGAATGTCATAGAAGTGCATAGTTTCATGGGTTTGGCTGGATACTATCGACGGTTTGTCGAGGGATTTTTGAAGATAGCAAATCCGATCACGAAATTGCAGAAGAAAAACAAGAAGTTTGTTTGGACCGAGAAATGCGCAGAAGCATTTCGAAGGCTTAAAGAGTTGTTGACCACAACACCGATACTAAAGGTCCCTGACATGGATGCAGACTTCTTGGTATGCACTGACGCATCCAAGGAAGGTTTAGGCGGAGTCTTGATGCAAGACGGATGAGTGATTTCTTACATTTCGAGAAAACTGAGAAGGCATGAGGAGAATTACGCGACGCACAATTTGGATTTATTAGCCATCGTTTATGCCTTGAAGGTTTGGAGATACTACCTGGTTGGATGAAAATTTGAATTAAAGACTGATCATTGTGGACTACAACACATTTTTACGCAAGGCGACCTGAACGCACGACAACGACATTGGTCGGAACTGCTTAGCGAGTACGACTTTGAGATTACTTACATAAAGGGAACGGTGAACCAAGTGGTCGATGCCTTGAGTCGGAGACCATGCATCTTTTCAGTGTTGCCTCTTCAGACGAATCTACGTGAGAAGATTCTCACTTTACAGCGTGACGATGACTGGTACAAAGAAGTCGAGGATTTTATCGGACAAAACACAATGATGGTACCACAATATGAGGGATTTTCTTTTGATAGCGATGGGTTATTGAGGTTTAGAGGTCGGATTTACGTACCGCCAAACAACGAGTTGAGGATGTTGATCCTGAGCGAGGCTCATAGAGCAGTTTACATGGCTCACCCATGAGTCAAGAAGATGAGGGCAGACCTTAAACCCTTATTCTTCTGGAAGGGAATGAAGGCCGACATAGTCAACTTTGTGTCTAGATGCCTTGAGTGTCAGTAGGTAAAGGCTGAACATAGACACCCGACAGGATTACTTCAATCACATGCCATTCCGGAATCGAAATGGGAAGTTATTTCGATGGATTTTATTGTTGGATTGCCACTGACGGCAAGGAGACACGACTCGATTTTTGTAGTAGTAGACACTCTGACGAAGAGTGCTCACTTTATTCCTGTGCGTATGACGTATCAGGCACCTGACATAGCGAGAGTTTTTGTCAGTGAGATTGTGAGGCTGCATGGCGTGCCTAAAAAGATTATATCCGATCGAGGATCGGTGTTTACTAGATGATTTTGGACGAGTTTCCAAGAGGCCTTGGGAACCCAACTTAACTTTAGTACTGCGTATCACCCAGAGATGGACGGACAGATAGAACGTACGCACCAAACCTTGGAAGACATGTTGTGCATGTATGTGATGGACCAACAAAAGCATTGGGAGGAATTCTTTCCTCTAGTAGAGTCCGCTTATAATAACAGTTACCAGAGCACCATTAAGATGGCGCCTTTTCAGTTCCTTTATGGGCGACCGTGTCAGACGCCCTTGAGTTGGGATCATCTTGAGGATAGGGTCCTGGTGGGACCAGAAGCGATCCAAGAAATGGAAGATAAAATGAAAACCATAAGACAAAGGATTAAAGAAGCGCAGGATCGACAGAAGAGTTATGCCGATGCACACCGAGTCGACCGTAGTTACGAGGTTGGCGATCAAGTCTTCTTGCGGGTTAAACCACAAAAGAGTTCGATCAAGTTTGGAAAGGGAGCTAAAATCTCTCCTAGGTTCGTGGGACCTTTCGATATTGTGGAGAGAAAGGGGCCCGTGGCCTATCGACTAGCCTTGCCTGATTCTTTGAGGTGTATGCACGATGTTTTTCATGTATCTGTTT
>ML782288.1:413135-430554 GCA_009831015.1 Picea engelmannii
CTTGTACTTGAACATTTAAGTGGGGTAAAAGGAGGTTTCCCCCTCGAAGAGGCTTATTATCTGAAATTATCTCTTTTTCAAGGCGTTGAGTACTTTTCCTGAGGTTTTTCTATGCTATATTGATGTTTGGTTCTTAACAGATTTTATAGTTAATGTTGATATGGCACAGATAAGGGGAAACTCTAACCCACATTTCTAGTGATCATTGACCTAACAACCTTTATTCTTCTTCTTTAATGCTCAAGACATTTATTGCAACAAGTGAATATGAGGTTCTCTATAGGTTGGGTGGTGGTGGTTCTCAATGTGACACTCCATTGAATCTAGATGGTGCATTGGATGCACTGAATCTAGATGGTGCATTCAGTGTCTTAGCCTATATAATTAGTTGTTATGAATTTTTTTCTTTATTATGAAATGTTCACTAAATGGAATTTTTTAAAGGAATAAAATGGATAAATCTGAGGATGAAAGTTTTTTAATATGATAAAGAGTTAAGCGATGAAATTTTATTATTTGGTGGAAAGAAAAAGTTAAAAACTTTCTAAATTTGGCTTACTGGATAGATAGAGGGGTGAATATCTAAATTTGTCCAAATTTCCATAAGATCATGGTGTGGTCACATAAACGCCTCTCTTCTCATTTTGGTGGTGATACTTGCACACAATTTATTTCTCTTAAGTGGTTCCGAAATATAAACCACCTTGTTGTGTGTCCTCTGATGATTGGTTCCTGGGATTGGAGAAGGAGGTATTAAAATTGCCTTGGTTAAATTCTGAAATCTATTTTATTTTGGCAAAGCCTTTATGTCCTCCATTTTAAAAGTTCGTTAGTTGACTTCACAATTTTATATCTCTAAAAGTCACCTTTATGTATTTATATCCTTGTCTCATACATCCATGCACTTAAATGTCACTTTTTTATCAGTTTCCTTCCAAAAAAAATATTTTTTTTTAATGTATATGCGACCTGCACTGATCTTCATCCATGTACATACATGAGCTAAAATATAAACAAAATGCGTTTACTTTCAAATATGAAAAAATAAAGAATAAAAACCCACGATCTCCAGTGGGGTTTACGGGTTTTTTAAGGTTTCCGAACTATTTTCACCTCATGTAGGTTGTCCCTCAACCAAATAACCATCGAAATCACATTTAAAATAAATCTTAGGGATGTCCATTCAAAAACCATTTTGAGGAGAATGAAAGGAAAATATGGTCACTTTCAACCTCTTCCTATGAGTTTTGCATCAAAGTTCTAAGTATCCATCCTCATCTATCTCAGCCATCCATTCTTCCATAAAACCCATTAAGGTCATTTCCTTGAATTTTGGTTGTGAGGAAATCATATGAGTGCGATATCAATGCACTTGGAGTTCTAATGGAGGAGACACAGATGAGGTTCCTGAGGTTGTGCCTATGCCAAATATTCTGGTTGTAATTGTTACATTCACTATCAATTAAAGTGTTCTTTCTGTGGTCCCAATTTATGTGTTTGATGATCTTGTTTAACTTGCTTTGTTTATAGTTGAATTATAGATTATGTACATGTTGTTTCTATTTTTTCCTATTTGTTGTTGTATATTCTTTTTCTCTTGTCTCAGGTTAGCATTGGGAGGAGGCCTGCAATTTGAAGTGGACAACATCTAAAGAGGATTCTTCTGCAGACATTAGGATTCAAGGTACACATCTTATTTCCTCCTTTATTTATCTTTGAAAAAGCATTCATAGTCCTGTGTTATTGGAGTCATTAGGACAGATCCGTCTTTTAAGGAGTTAACACTTTGCTTTAGTATTAGGCCCTTACTAAGGGGGATTTTCCCCAAAGAAAAATTGGAAACTCCACTTGGGAGTCTCCTTGGGGTATTTTAGGAGATCTTGATTGAGTTTGATTTCTGGATTTATGTCATTTTTGGGTTTATTTAAGTCTCTGGTCACCTGTAGGGTGTTCACCATATTTCTTGGTTTAAGTTGCACATATGTTTTTATTTTTTTGGGAAATCTTTAGACTTGTACGCGACCTATTATTCAGTCAGAATGTGTACATACATAGGCTGATTGAGTACAACTCGTGTTTCTATAGGATTTTGGAGTTTCTTAGAAATTCTTCCCTTTTTCCAAGAAAACTTTGGGATCTCAACTCTTCCTGAGCATCAGGGGTCTTTTTTGTCTTCCTGTTAACAGAGTTTCAGTCTCAAGTTACTGATAGAATGGAAAGAATTTATCTCGGGTCTTATATTCTTTGCCTTTTATGTTTACCAACATATGAAGGTTGTTTCTAAGATTTAGGTTCGTTTTTGGATTACGGTGAATCCCTTCCTCTTGGAATTCCTTTAGGACCTGAGTCCACCTTTAATTTGTTTTTGTTCTTTCTTTGTATGCTTTGAAAAAAGAAAAATAAAAAGTTTCTTGGTTTTTCTCTTTTTATTTTCATTTCAAAAGCTCAAATAGAAAATAAAGAAATTTAGTTGAAATCAAGCTCTTTCTTCCATGTTTTCATTTCTCAAAGAAAAGAAAAATATTTGTAGTTGCATCTTCATGTGAATTTCATGATTGTCTTGTTGTTATAGCTTAGGTTGTGTGTGAAAAAAGAAAAAGGTCGTATTTACCCAAAGTTTCTTGTTTCTTCCTTAACTAAAATCTATAATAGTTGCATTTCATCTATAATGAAAAAGTATTCTAGGATAGGTTGAGAATAGGATCTTGGTTTACGTCTGAAATTTTTTCATTATAATTGAAAAGAACCAATTTTCATTTGTAGGACGTAATTTTGTTTCATTTCCATCAAAGCATAATATTCTAAAATCTCTATCTTTCTCCTTTTTTCGTCTCTAAAATAACATCATAAGTTTCATCACCATACCACTGAGTAATCACACTCTAAATTAACACTCTAATTAAAAACAAGTAGATTATGTTTCGTTTGTAGGGTTCACCCACTAGTATAGGCTTGTAAGGCCTTGGAATAGGATTGGAGAGTTAATTCTCTAAGGCCACTTGAAAAAAAATTGGAGTTTGGAATAGGGAGTGTATAAGTCTAGTGTTGTAGAAGTTAGTCAAGATCTTCCTCTAACACAGGGGATAAACACAAGGTTGCGGAAGGAAAGGTAGATGAGATATCCCCTCCAAAGCCGAACCAAGCATAGTGGGGATCGTATTTGAGGGTCACTCTTCGAATTCTGCTAACTCCATTTTCCTACGGAACTCTGTCAATATCGAACCCGTTCAAGCTTCTCTGGTTTCTTCCATACCATTTTATTTCATTACCCTTGAAAGAATTCAGACATATATATTCTTCCCATATGATCAACCTGACTGTCAACTGTACCCTCCCAATGACTTGCTG
Organism: Picea engelmannii; assembly: GCA_009831015.1. Taxonomy (NCBI): domain Eukaryota; kingdom Viridiplantae; phylum Streptophyta; class Pinopsida; order Pinales; family Pinaceae; genus Picea; species Picea engelmannii. The sequence goes on from ML782288.1 coordinate 416,484, forward strand.
CGAGCTGAAAACCTAGTTTCCATTTTATAGGTATGTATATAGGTGACTGTAGGGGGTAGACCGTGATACCTAGGGAAGATGTATGGACCACACTTCACAGAGTATACGCAGAGGGAATTCCATTCTTCAGTTCACTTGGATTGGTAAGTTTCTCTCGTGTTGGTTATCGTAACTTCTCTTCATACCTTCATTGATGGCTTGACATCCCATCTTCGGAAGGCCCTTTATCTTGGTTAAATGATTTATCTTTAGGTACATTTTAGCATGTTCTCTATGCTTCCCCATATATTTTCCTTAGAGTTTTGGTTGATCACTTCACACTATGGACTATCAACAACTCTCTCATTCATGTAGGCTTCAAAGCCTCCCACCAGAAACTGTGGAGCCACACCTGCCTCCTTTTAGGTGAAGGCTAGATAATGAAGGTTCTTTTGAGACCATCAGGCCATAAGAAATTGTTCCTAAGATTGTTTTGAGAGGACATATCACTTATGCACCAAAGGTAACTCGCATTTTAAACCTCAAAGCTAAAGGCTTCGTTAGGCACTAGAACCCTCTGATAATTTACCTCTAAACATCGGTTTTGGTTCAGGTAATCCCTCCTGAAGTAGATAATCCTGGTATTCATCTCATTAGGTGACTCTCTATGGATGGAAATGATGGTACTTCTAGAGGGAGTCCTCATACTCCCCACTTTGGCTATGATTGGAGGGATCACTACTCCTCCTGTCCCACCTTCCCATTCACATAATTATTCCAATCGTACGGTCAATTCCTATGCTAGTGGTGTATCCCCCTCTATGACTATGACCATGGTTCATCCTACAATTACACAATAGCTATTCATAGGCTCATTATTTTACGAAATGATGAATTTTGACACTAGGCTCACTTTCACCTAATACTCTATGCAGAGTAATAGCTTGGGTGTGGGGAGTTATATAACTCCTCCTCAAGGACTTGGTGGGAGCCACTTTTCTCCCATCCATACTTTTCCTCTAGGTGGGGGACTTATTCCCCCTTCATACCCATCCCTCAAAAATATTTTTCCAATAAAATAGGAACCATAGATGGGTCTAGCCTCAGTGGATGGAGTCGGGGGTCAATCCCCCTTCATACCCTAGTCTTTTCTACATCCTTTTGCATGTTTGAAACTTTAAGGAATAATGATTTCTCCTTGTCATCATTTTATTTAGGGGGAAAATCCTTCTTTAATCAACCCAACCCCCTGCAATGTACAATGCCTTTGCAAAGGGCTACAGCAGGAGGTCACTCCTTCTAGAGTCCTAAGAATCTCAAGCATGGTCTTAATTCTTAGCAAGGGATGTCGATTATGGGTAACCAGTCCCACTCTCAGTGGACCCCCACTCAAGGATCAGTTCTTGTGCATGGGGGTTCGGCTGGGGGAAAACTCAACCAAAACCAATGGAATTCCATGCAGTGTGGGAGTTCCTCACATGGCATGCTTCTCAATCTTAATTATTCGAACCCATTCACGATGAAAACTAACATGTATTTCTTGTAATATGGACAATGAATCCCTGGATTTCACCAAAACTCTAGTTACCATGCAAACTCCTCCTGGAAACCCGATGCCAGTCAATATCCAGGTACCCAGGTTACCATTTCTGGAAACTCTTCATTTTCCATATTTTTCAAGGTTGTTAAATGATCCTATTTTTCATGATCCGAGTTCAAGGCCCCCCATGTTGACTAAGTTTCCATCGGATATCCCAAAATTTGAAGGTAATCCTAGAGAGGATCCAGGTGATCATGTCACAATGTTCCATCTATGGTGATCCTCTAATTCATTGAATGACAATTCCATCAAGTTGTGATTATTTCAACACACTCTCATAGGGGGTGTTGTGAAATGGTATATTACGCTCGAAGGTTTAAGGTACTCTTACTTTAACAATATGGCGATGGTTTATTTGAATCATTTTCAATTACCAATGAGATTCGATGTTGGCATTGTTTTTTTGTCCATTTTTGAACATACTAAGGCCATCCATATCTCAAATCATATATGAGAATGGAATCATCATAAGAGATTTATTAAGGTCAAGGTCCCTCCTACTTTTTTTCTTAAGTGGTTCCTAAAGTCTTTGGTGCCCTAAAGGAATTCATGACTTTGGGGGTTTCTTGTGAAGAGGAGGCTATCATGAGAGCTCAACAACTAGAGTTGATATATTCACAATCTAACATGTTGTATGAGATTATTCCCGATGCACCACGATCAAACTTTACCTTGACCAAACCAAATTTCAAGACTCACACTGAAGTTATCGTTGGATCGACACAAAACAAGACCACATATTTGGTTTCATCCCAAATTCAACAGCTATCATTACATTCGTCTATGACCAACCATACTTCTAGTTTGGCTGCCTCCACTGCCCAAATGTCCGATGTAGATTATGTGTAGATGATGAACCCTAAGGATAACCAACAACCTGAGGGGAAGAAAAAAGGGAAGGGTAAAAAGGGCCATGGATGAAGTAATAAAAAGAATGATATTAATGTTGGTGGGGGAAAAAATGAAAAGTAGAAGATGTAGTTCCCTTATAACATTTGTAAGGAATATCACTTTACTGACCAATTCCCTCAGATTGAGGATGCATAAAACCTGTTGTCACAGTAACAACCTGCTATATTAAATAACCCTTTCAAACAAGGGCATAATATGACACACAAATCCTCATCCATGAACATGCTTGGGGGAAATCAGGGTGCCTCCATGCATGACCCTAATTCTAGTTCTACCAACATTTATATGATGAACTTGGATGTCCTCTGACAAATGTAAACATGTTCCTTACCCGCCGTCCCACATCCATATTGAGAAAATGATTGTATGCTCGATTCACTACATCCATAAAGGTGTGTTTAAGAAGACCTCACATAATCTAAATACTCATTCCACCCAAAACTACTTGGTGGTAGAATATCTGGCGTAGATCCTATGTGTGATGTTTTCATTAGAGGTCCTTCAAAGTTTCCCTGCACAGTGAAAGGCATTATTGTCATCTTTAGGTGCTTATGAACAATCCAACTTAGGTTTCATATTTTTTGATACTATGAATATTAAACCATATCTTCCCTATCATGTGGCTTTTCATATAGTAGTGGGATATTCCACGAAATTGCTCATGAAAAATATTTTATGCACTATAGTAGACAAGGGTGCGTCAACTTGTGTGATGTTGTTATAATGTTGGAATAATATAGGCCAACTCAATTTGTCTCCATCAATGGATATATTAACTACGTTTGATATCTAGTTGTTTCAACCACATGGCCTAATACCCTATTTCCCAATGACATTAGACTAAACAATTGTGTGTGTTGAGGTCGAGGTAGTTGATGCACCTCTCGACTACAACCTATTTTGTGGAAGAAGTTGGAGTTATGCTGTGACGGAAGTGGTTTCTTCGGTTTTCTGAGTAATATGTTTTCCCCTTGATGGGATATTAGTCATTGTCGACCAATTATCCTTCTCTCTCCCTAATGCTTCATCAACTAGTTTCGCGGTCCCATTGATTGATAATGCGCTGCAAAATATCCTCAACTTAGGCATTGGGATATTTTCATCACTCATGGGTACATTTGACTTCCCACATCCTTCGCATGATGTTAAATTTATTTTGTTTGTTGTTGTACATGGGGGAATGCACATGTCTAGGTCTCTAAAGAAACCGATGCCTATATACGAATAGTCTTCCATGCCAAAATATGGAAATTACACCAAGCGAAGAATTTGTCGTCATATTCCTCCTGTACCCCTCCTTCCCCCTGTTGGCGTAGTAGTGTTTTCCACCTACATACTATTGGGAATGATGCAATATATCCCCAAACACTCTCGATCAGGCTCAAACATGGCACTCTCTCGAAGAATAATGCACATAATACAATGTTGAATCCAAATTTATTTATAAGCTTGCAATCAGTTAACTAGGCCTTCATGCAATTAAGCATGGTGGTGCTCCAATCATATATAGTAGATTGAAGACACTAAATACCACAATGAATTTGACCTCTCGAGGCCTGATGTAATGTCGTGGATCTAGTAATCTACCCAATCATATATAAAACTTCTATGAAGCGCAAACTTTCTATCTTCTAGATGGGTACTTGGGACCCTACTTTGTGAGTCCCATACTCACAGTACATAGTGATGTAATATGATATTGTATATGGCCCCTGAGGATAAGTCTGAAATTTCATTGTGTCTCCTCTCCTAGAGAATCCCATGAGGAAATAGATATCCTCTGTGGTTGGTGAGAGGGATTTCCCCTCCACCATAAAATCATCTGCATCTGGGTGTCAATAATATATGACATGGTTCAATAGCCTCGGCTAAGCTCTCATGGAAGGGCATTGGAAACATTTCCACATGTCGCAGTGTCTCAATGCCTCTATTGCCTCAACATTTTACTCAACCAAATTATCCAATTCTTCATGTTCTCTTTCCCACCATTGCACATACATCATGCAATGCAAAACACAAAGAGTTTTTGGATTAGTACCTTCATTTTTTATCTCAGTTTGGCATGTACGTGAGCCTATTTGATGACAATTGTGTATATACATGACCTATTAGTTTTCAACGTGCATACATGCACAATCGACTTATTTTTAGGGTATGTATCCCCAAATTCATGAGAGAACAACTTAAAAATGAATGAAAATGAAAGTCAAGGGAAATATTACTTACTTGTCCAAGAAGGAATTGATTCTGTCCAGCATAACTCCTTAATTTAGCAAAGATAGAAAGAGGGTTTTTGGTAATTTTGGTCAATTTTCAAAATGAAATGGTTAAAATGAGACTTTGACCCATATTTATAGAGTTTTTGGCCATTTTTTTACCCTATACCCTACTCTAATGTTATTTTGGTGGATTGAAAACTTCCCCTAGATTATTTTTTGGGTCATCATAATATGTCAAGAGATTAGATTTGATCTTTTTTGAAGGTGGGAATTACTTATTTCATCATGTGAAAAAAGTGAATGTTTGTCACTTGCATGTTGGGTAGGGATATTTCACCTTTCATTCTACATTTTATTACCAATTTTCACTTTTCCATAGGGTAGACCCCACTTTGTTGCAGTACAAAACCCTCCGTGCTACTCTAGAAGTGTCATGATTCAGTGGTAGAGGCTTCCTTCCATGGGTGCCTTAGGTAGAAATTGATTTTCACTTTGGTGCCCATGCATCAATATGTTAATAAGCTTGGGTCACCTATATATGTTAATACAAATTACTCCTAAGAAAATGTGAGTTTCCATGAATATCAATTTTCTAAGTAAGGTAATAAATGAAGCTAGTCAATATTCCAAACATTTTTCTAGAACATTTGAATGTTACCTTACATCTCATAGATCAAAGAATGGAGATAGTAGTAAGACAAAGTACAAACCTAAACCACAAAACCTTGTCCTTGGAGTGTTAGGGATTTCCAAAAACAAAACTATATGATGGAGGGGAATTTCAAAAAGAATTTGGAAGATGAAAAGTTCCAAGATTATTTTATTGTTCCCTACTTATGAAAGTACCAGGGAGATTACATCCAATTGAGATATTCTACGCCCAGGATTTAGAAAGGGATTAACCTGTAGAAAAATTATCATAGTTGTACAAATACATACATTCAAGATAGTTGGGGACATACATATTTTTTAGTTTCTCACCATAGAAGGGGAAATATAATATGCATGCAAACAAATTACAAAATATATTCAGAATCTAGGCGATTAGGTTGGGATTCTGAAAGTTGTCCCACTCGATTCAACCATACCCCCAATGATGCAACAAAATATTTTTGAGCTAGCTCTACCACCATTAAAGGAAGGAAGTCCTAAAATAAAATTTCTGGTGTAAACAGACATTTAAGAAGCATTATTGACAATTGATGTGATAGTTTATGTGATTGATCCCGATATTTCCAAGAAAAAGGTGTACAACACTAGAGTACATGTGGAATATTTACTAGTTTCACCAATGTCAAAGGTGAAATATTCATAGTGAAAGGTTGTTGGGTTTTTACCCTCTAGTTTGAGAGGGTTTTCCCAGGGTAAAATATGGTGTCTATTGTGCATTTTTGTGAGGTGATTCTTTTACTTTCCATTGCATTTACTTTCATTGTTAAGTTTATTTTTTACTTCTACACTACTCATATGTGTTTATTATGGTTGATTCTTTCATATGTAATAATTTTTAATGAAAATTTTGAAAAATGTACACATAATTACCTGCTTATGAAACTAACTAACATTAAAAAATTTCATCTCATCAACAAGTGTAATAAGGGAAGTTCTAACAAGTTCACAATCACACTATTAAAATCACCAAAACCCAAGATCACAACTTTGGTACTGTTATGCACATTGTTGGGCCTCCTTTTTGTCACCTATAGCTACCTTATTTTTCCTCTTCTATAGAACATTTTTCCTTGCATTTGCATTAATATACTCATTATACTTACCTTTACACTCTCTTAGTCACTTCCTTGTGTACATAAGGTAATGAACATACCGTTATGATTTTTATGGTTTATTAATAGTTTGAAATGGTGATTTATGCTCTAATTCATATAATTAAATTGCTGTGGATGTTATAGCCCTAAAATGCCCTACTCATTCATACATGGAATTGGCCTTATTTCTTACATAATTTTCCAAATCACTATTGAGGAGCTCTACTTAAAAAAAAAAAATTAGAGCATGTACGTGCCCTACACCACTATTTCTCGTGTACATATGCTTGATGCATGCTAGAAATACCATGTACATATTCTTTTTACACAATAAAAAAACCCGTGTATACATCCAAAATTTGCAAAAATTAAAAATTTGTAAGGAATTCGGTGGAATTTACGGGCTATTGGAGGTTCCCCAACGAATTCACCTGCTATAGCCCATCCGAAACTGAATAACCATCCTTTTGTCATATAAAAGGAGGTATTGGGGTGTCATTTTAAAACCAAGCATTAGAACGGTGAAACCCTTCCCAATTTCACTTCCCTTCCTTTCCTAAGCATTTGCAACCTTTTGTGAGTTAATTCCTTAGCATTCCATCTTCAGCCCCTTTTCATCCATTCAATCCATTCCCTTTCATTGAGGTGATTAGTAGATTGTGAGAAGAGGCTTATTGAAGGTGCACTTGGAGCACTGTAAAGAGGATCCCAGCCCAGGTTCGCGGAATGATGGCTGACAAGGATTGTATGTTTCAATATTTTTTTAATGAATAAAATAATCTATTTTCCATGTCCCAAATGATCATGTTTTATGTATTTTCTTTGATTTATACATAAAATTTGATATCTAACCCTGATTTATGAACAAAAATAGCATGTTTGTAGCCTTTTTTTCCTAGCCTTGGATGCAGGTCAACTTTGGGAGGAGACTTTCATATTTGGAGCTACAGAGCTTGAGGAGATCATCACCAGATGTTGGATAAAAGGTACAATTACTGATCTTCTCTTCTATTACTTTTTGTTCATTTATTTTGGTATGTTTGGGGTAGTGTAGAAACTTTATTGACTTTTAGGTGGTCATTTGTTATGTCTATATCCTAAACCCTGGTATAGTTATAAGGGTATTTTCCCGCTAGCAGAATTGGCGACCATACTAGGGAGTGTCTCTAGTGTTTTCAGGGAGGTTTTTGGGTTGTTGATTGTTTTTTTGTTTTCCTTTTGAGTTTCAGTCAAGTTTACTGAGTCTTTTAAGGGTTTTTGGTCACTTGCAAGGTGCATACTGTAATATGCCAGATATAAAAAGTATGGAGAACAGAAATAATATGCTAGAAATGGTAGAATAACAGTAATATAACCAGCATAATCTCCACAATAACACAGAAATGATATAAGAATAACAACAGAAATAACACTTTGATTCAGAAAGCAATGTTCATGGTCCTCTTCAAGGGGGAAACCTCTAGTCAAGCAGTTCTCTGTTACAATAAACTTCAAGCTAGGGGTTTCATACCCTCGACCCTTATTTATACTAAATATGTATATCAAGAGAAGCATCTAGAGGAAGATCCTTCTAGAAGCGGAAGCTTCTATTAAGTCTTCTTACATCCACCTTATTCTATTTTATTGAAAGGCCTTATTAATATTAACCTTTATTACATCCGAATATATTGATCTACCTATGTGCGGGTTAGGACCCTAACATGTTCGCCCCCTAACGAGCTATCTACATTAAGGCTGTGGAATTAGAGCATCCTTGCTAACATCTTAAATTAATCCTCAGGAATAATTCTCCTTGCAATTTTAACTATTAACCATTAGTTTTAATTTAGTTCTTACATAAAGGACTAAACATTGATATAGTTCATAATTCAACACCATTAGTACAAATTCAAACATTCAAGACTAAACATAAATATGGTTCATAATTTCAATTACCCTAATCATAATCATAACATCACTTTAAACGAATAATAACTTTGCAACATAAACATCATCACGAACAGTTCAATTAAGCAAATATTAACATTGCGATTCAACCATCTTCATTAACCTTGCGAATTAAATCACATATTATTATTGCAATTTATACAAATATTACCATTACAATTAAGCAATATTAATAACAATAAACTCATTGTCAAATCAATAATATTACAATTAGTCCACTTTTTCCTTCACATCGAGCCAACTACCCTAAACCGTTACATTAATGATCGACAACCAAGCCTTATAAATAATAATCTCATTATCAAAATCAAATAAGATTTACAACTATTCAACTTCTCCCTTCCATTAGACTAAGCTGCCCTAAGAACCCTTACATTAACATTTAACCAACCCAAAATTATTAGCAATAATATCATTATTAAAATCAAATAAGAATTACAAATTTTCAACCTCCTCCCTCCATTTGACTAACTACCCTAAGCACCCTTACCTTAATTAGCACATATATAGAAACCCATTCTATGAAACGGAACCTTTATTCCATTCATTTCACAACACTAAAACCAAACTACATTATATAGGATGAGAACCCTTCTTTAACTAAATCCTAAGTAAAAATTGTATATATATACATATCCTTAGAAGAATCCTTGTTAAATATCCTCAAATTCAAGCATCCATTTGCCATCTAAATTAAAACCGCATGATTTCAAAGGATAAATCTAACCCAAGGCTGGTGCACACCAAATATAATTGAGGGATAGGTTTTCAATCTAGGAGTCTATACATAACCTAAAACAATATTGGCAAGGTCAATGCACGCACCACGAAGATGTAAAATGTATCTTCCATTTGATTAATTAATTAAAGGAAAACAACTATAACCGAATTCAATTACCATTTTCCATATCCCACTAATTTCTATTAATTCAACCCCCTTTTTCTCAACCAATTCTATACATTGAAATTAAATCAGTGATATCTCATTATTCATTGATAAAACTGTGAAACCATTTTTAATGGAAGGAAAACAGCAGCATATATTCACTAATCAATGGAGACCACCATTCATTCTCGTTTCGAAGACTTCTACACATGATTCCAAATGTGAATTGCAGCAAATAAGGAAAACCAGTGAACCAAAGGCGTTTTTCCCACTCTAATTAATTAACAGTTGATATGGTTTCGGTAGTGCAGTACCTAGGTTTCCTGTTAGGGTTACGAGTGTAAAAACATGGGCCATACCTGTGACAGCGAAAGGAGATTCTGCATCCAAATGCCAGGACGTAGCATAATGGATTGATCCTATGCAACAGGGATCAGTGGATCTACCAGTCTACCACCGTAGCAGGCACGCCCTTATTACACTTGACCCAGTCATAAAAGCATGACGACCTCACATTTAAAATTAACAATAAGTAACCACCACAATAATTAAATGCACCACGTTCACTAGCAATATTCCGAACTGACCGCTTATAAATATAACAATAGTAAACGACTAGATTTTAAATTAACAATAGTCTAGAACTACGATAAACACAAACATCAATTCCACACCACGCAACAGCCTTACCCCAGTCCCACAATTATTTCCCTGCGAGCTATTTTCTACCCTAGGGGACAGCGATCGAACCAGTATAACGTAGATTTCAAGGCAGGAAGCTCAATCTTCGATTGTTCGAAGACAGATGTTAGAGACATCGGAGGTGCTGTGATATTTAGTTGTTCAACAACGATCAACCGGAGGAAAATCATAATACAGTTTCCACCGAGGTTTGAACTCGAGTTATTCATTTTCGAAATAGAAACGAGTTTCTTTTTATTTAATTTTCGAAATAGCAAGAATGAATGTCCGTGCAGCTGCACTCTCTCGGACTGAGCGAGGACTTTAAGGAGAGTTCCGTTGTGGGTTTTTCTTTTACGGTACCCATTGCTTTAACCACTCAACTGCAGTAAAATACATCCGCGACTGTATCGAGCGCCGAGGCCTAGGCGTGCTCCATCTGTGACTCGTGAGTATGAAATCCTTCAGGGTTTAGGGTTTTAGTGCAGCCCATCAAGAATAAGACTTAACAAGCATGATAAAAAAAAAAACAGTGTACTTCTTAATTATTTCGAGGATTTTATGTGTTATATCTATCTATGAGTATGAAGGCTTTCACGGATCGATAGCCCACGATAATTAAATGATTTCCAAAACGAGTGCAGACACAAAAATGAAATGAGAACAACAGCGCAGTCAATCCTTTTTTTTTTTTAAACAAACGGAGGGCCCGACCATAACTAAAACGCCCATTGCATAAACTGCAACACCCGCAGAGTACTAGATGCAACTGTTAAATAACAAGAGATGTACGCCCAGCTCAAAAGCGAACCCATGAGGAAAAACGGCCACGGACATATAAAAATACGCCCCAATCAAGAGAGATTCCAGAACGATTATACACAGCAAATAAACTATTGCACAGACCCAACCATAACTTAAAGTTTTTCACCGTCCCGAACAACCCATCAATTTCGCCGTCCAGAGCCATAAATAAACTAACGCAGTCCAGAACAATGGTTTTTAAAAATGTTCTCAGTGAGGAGCAGTCAATAATAAGCATACTACCCAGTTTGTAAACCTTGTTCTTACTGTAACCGTTGAACTACCTATTGTGCGGTAACCACTGATCTACAGCTTATCACAAGATTTATACTATGACCATTGATCCTACGTATTGCTCAGTAACCATGAACTACAACTTATAACAAGATTACACTATAACCATTGAACCTACATTTGCACAATAACCATTCAACTAGAGTTTATAAACACGCGCAGCCACACAGAAACGCCCAGAGATTTACTTACCTGTGCCCTTAATGCTTGCAGCCATGCTTCTTGTGCTCCTGCCACTCCTACTCCTTCTTGTCGACCGCAAGAACCCACCGGTACCTCCCAGCCAAACGCTAGGGGTACTCTTCTTCCCCCTCAGCCCCCCGAGCCGCAAAGGGGCCACACACAATCAGAGAGTAACTATCTTCTCAGCTCGCCTCCAAGGCTGAGCTACCACTCAAGTCTGCTGAGAATCCCCAACTCCTACCAGCAATCAGTCCAGCCTCTCGTCTCCAGCATAACAATCCCAATCTCAGCAAAAGAAAGTCCCCCCTTTCCCCCTCTCCCTTTCCTTTTTTTTCCAGTCTCAAACCCTAATTCCCATTTTCTTAGGTTTTCCCCCCTTTTCTCTTTTGACTTTCTTATTTTTCTTTTTAATTTATTTTGTTTATATATTTCATTTTATTTTTCTTTTCAAAAACTCAAAGAGTATGTGCGCTCATTTTAAATTTCCTTTTATTTTCACATGCTTAACTTTATTTCTTTATAAATTGTTTATAATATAAATATACGTATATATATATATATATATATATATATTCATTTTTCTATTAATAAGCATGCATTCATCATTGTAGTTTATCATTATCCATCATTTAAATTTACCATTAATATATATATATATACATATATAGGATAAGGAGAGATTAGGGTGATGGAAAACATGTATAGGGGAAAAGTAAATGTATTACATAAAACGAATAAAGAGGAATTACGGGGAGGGCTGGCGATTTAGTAATGTGAACTACACAAGTACAAGGAATATGGATACTGGAAGATCAAGGCGATGGAGGATAGTTTAATTAAGTAGAAAAGGATAATGAGAGGGTGATGGCCTGAGTTTTCGTTTTCCCTTTTTTTTTATGAATTTTCATTTGTTAAGGCCACACTAAATCCCCCCCCTGTTTCTAGAAGGTCTCAGGCTTAGGGTTTAGATTCTGAGCTAGACGACGATTGGTTAAGGGAATTGCTTAAGGTTGTATTCAGGTGTTGATGACTTAGGGATAATTAGGCTGACTCCTTCAACCACCTTTATCGTGACGTGCCCTTCAGGTCGCACCACGTGCGCCAAGGGTGCCACTCGCCTCTGGAATTTCTTTTGGCGACGTGCCCTTCAGGATGCACCATGTGCTCCAAGGGTGCCACTCGCCAACTGGACTGATTGGTAGACCTCTATAACTCCTGGAGTAAACACTCTGCCAGGTGAACTCGTAGGAGACTAAGAGATCTAAGGAATAAGGCCCCCGCCTTATTGCGTGCCCCTTAGAATCATTGTGAGCGACTGTCGCAGTCGGCCCTCACGACATCGTGGGTCCTCTCGAACTAGGTAATCGTTAACCTACAGTTCGAGCGACGACGGGAGTGCTAGTAGGCGGTGGCAAGGCTGTTGTCCACCCCTCTCCCTCAACCTCTCTGCAATCCTGTGTGGCCCCTTTACTCCATATGTGAGTCAAGTCGACAAGCTATCGTCAGCCTGCATCACCAATAATCATGTCAGAAATGTCAACATCAAATCATCAATCAAATGAAACATCATAATAAACATATCAGCCCAAAGGCACACTCCTTGACTCAGTCCGGAGTCCAAGGGGGTTCTACCGATGCCTCTGCATCCTCAAGGTCAAAAACCCTGCACACTCAATCAAACTGAGTCAATAGCACCCGTCTACATCAAATAGTAACACATCATGTCATCTGCCAATCACATCATGATCAAATATAATAGGTCTAACATCAAAAAGGGTCCAGATCACTTGCGAGCAAGTGTCCTCAAATAATAAGCATTCTCAGTGCGCCAGAGAGGGATGTTACATACACCCCCTCTTGGTCTAAACTTCGTCCTGAAGTTTCTCAGTATGCATGAAAAAATAAAGTATCACAGTATCATAAGTCTATCTATCAAACCAAAATGGAAACTGCTGACGCATATCATCTGCGTCCTCCCAGGTCACCGAGTGTGGACTATAACTGTCCCACTGGACCTTGACTTGATCTACCGTTCGACGTCGTAAATGTCGAACGCGATGATCTAATATGCGGACCGGCTCAGCCATGAGCGCTCCCTCGTCCGATACCTGCAAGGAACTCAGGTCAATCACATGCGTAGGATCACTAATATAATGTCTCAAAAGAGATACATGAAAAACATCGTGCATACGCCTCAAAGAATCAGGTAAGGCTAGTCGATAGGCCGTGGGCCCCTTTCTCTCCACAATCTCAAAAGGTCCCACGAACCTAGGAGAGAGTTTAGCTCCCTTTCCAAACTTGATCGAACTCTTATGCGGTTTAACCCACAAGAAGACTCGATCGCCGACCTCGTAGCTACGGTCGACTCGGTGCGCATCGACATAACTCTTCTGTCGATCTTGCGCTTCTTTAATCCTTTGTATTATGGATTGCATTTGCTCTTCCATTTCTTGGATCACTTCTGGTCCCACCAGGACCCTATCCTCAAGCCGATCCCAACTCAAGGGCATCCAACACGGTCGCCCATAAAGAAACTCAAAAGGCGCCATCTTTATGGTGCTTTGATCACTGTTGTTGTAAGCGAACTCTATTAGAGGCAAGAATTCCTCCCAACGCTTTTGTTGGTCCATCACATACATGCGCAACATGTCTTCCAGGGTTTGGTTCATACGTTCTGTCTGTCCGTCTGTCTCTGGGTGATATGCAGTACTAAAGTTAAGCTGGGTTCCCAAGGCCTCTTGGAAACTCGTCCAAAATCGTCCAGTAAACACCGATCCTCGATCGGATATAATCTTTTTAG
>ML782288.1:432473-474015 GCA_009831015.1 Picea engelmannii
TCCTACAATCACACGTCTCTGTCCTTCGTCATCCACCAAGCTCAACCATTTCATCTTACAGTTGAGAATCGCCTCATGCGTTTCCAACCAATCCATACCGATCACGACGTCATAAGATCCTAAGATCATGATGTACAAGTTGATTCTCACGACAAACTCTCCCAGGTTAAGGGCACAGCCCGTAACCTTTCCTCCAACCTTCTGTTTGGCTCCCAAAGCCATCTCCACGAAGCTAAACTCATCATGTTCAACTGCCTTTACCTTAATTCTTTTTAGCGCTGCACCAGAAATGAAACTCTCAGTAGCTCCTGGGTCTATCAAAATGCTAAGGGTTTGGTCAGCGACCGTACCTGTCGTCTCGAGTACAGTCGACTGGTGCTCTGCCTGACAGTTATTCACCGCTGCATGTATCCGATGGGCCTTGCCCATATCTCCCACGGTAGCGGGTCCAGCTGATCCGGACGTCCTGGCCCTCTCTACAGGACAGTCGCGCTGGTAGTGTGGCTCCCCACACGCCCAACACCCCTTCTTTGGCCCAGTAGTCCTGGTACCTGAAGTAGAAGAGGACTGCCCACCAACCTAAAACCCTGGTCTGTTCTGCTGAACAGGCCTAAACTACTGCTGCTACGGGTGACGCTGCTGCTGGTGCTGTGGTCCTCGATAAGGTGTTTGCTGCTGAGGTGGCGGTCGTCGAGGTGTAGTGAACGTGGATCCCCTCTAGAAGACACGATGTCCCGGCGTATGTCTCGCTGATGTCTGGTTCTGACCCCCGCTGATAAGCTCCTCCTCTACTATGAGGGCCTTTTGGACAGCGTCGTGCAAGGTTTGAGGCATCAAGATCCTAACCCTTGCACGCAGACTACCGTTAAGGCCAAGCACGAACCTAGTGACTTTGAGCTTCTCTGTGTTAAGGTGCGGAGCATACCGGAGCAGCTCCAAAAAATGTGCCTCGTACTCGGGCATCGTACGACCTTCCTGTCGTAATGCATTGAACTCATTGAGCTGACGCTCAATGAATTCCTCCGAAAGGTACCTCTCTCGAAACCATTCCTCGAACAGTTCTCATAACACGTCTTCAACGGCCATGTTCAGCTACGGCATGAGCGTCTTCCACCATTGAAGAGCGCTCCCCTTTAGCTGAAAGACCGCCATGCAACCTTCAAGTGGGAGGTATAACTACAAGGTGTGAAGCACATCGCCATCTTTTCCAACCATGCCTCGGTGGCTGCACCTTCCGAGGCACCCAAGAACTCGATGAATTTGACCTTCTTGAGTTCCCGGTGAAAGCTACCTATGACGACCAGTGCGCATGGCAGAACCTCAGTGAGTGCCAGTGCCTTGGCCTCGTCTCTGTCCAATCGGTTGATCTGTGTCACGGACATGCGCTGACAGGATCTCATCATCCCAATCAGCATCGCCAACTACTATCTGTTCCAGTCCAAGAACCTGCTCGCCTCCCTGGGGGTTAGGCCCCTCATGCGTGGATGCTACTGGAGGCGTTACGCCTCTTCCCCTAGTACCCCGTCATCTGCCTCCGCGACGTCCTCTAACCAAGATTACCGTGCGTGCACACTATCAACTCGATCAGCAATAGTATAAAAAAATCAACTCAAGTCAACGAAAGCCGTAGCGAAACCCAAGTCGCGGGTCGAACCGGCTCTGATACCATATGTAATGACCCTACTTGTTACGACGACAACTCGGATAACAGGTGCAAATTTTTTTTTTGTTTAAGGTGTGTGTGCGCGTATGAAAAGGGAGGCAGACACACTTGAATCTACGTCGCCCCCCGACAACTAACCAAATGCAACCACGATGATCACGCAAGAAGACACAAGCGCACCACCAGTGACTGCCACCTTGAAGGAAGGCGCATGACAAGAGGACTCCCACAACGAACACCCAAGTTTAACCTTATTTAAATGAACAACAACCCTCATGTATTACTCCGAGTACTTTGGCTGTACTTAATTCCAGTACCATCCACCATATAAGTTATCAATAACAATAGTTTCCACTAGCATTACAATAAGGTAGCCATATCGTTACAATTTCTAGTTACAATAATGTTGCAACAATGATCAAGCCAGTCATAGGATATCAACACTAACATTGTATTCTATTTATATTGCCAGAACAATACATGTATATATTCCAAAAATGGTATAGGACCCTGATCTCACATTACACTACATTGCACATACAATAAGAATGAACTTACATCTCATAGGTTGTCCACACTAACATTGCATTTTATAAAGAACTGATCCTTCGTTTCATGTTACAAGATCCTTACTAGGTTATCAACCCTAACATTAAACTTATAACTCATTGGACCAAGATTTCGAACCAATAATTATCTCAACCACGCGACGTTCATAACTCATTGGTTAACGCAACTTCAACATCTATTATCGTCGACACTAAGGTAACATAACATTAACTAAATGATCAATAGGTAGAAGTCAATAAAATAATATTTACATTGCCATCTAATTGTATGATTGGTCTACATGCATAAAGTATCATTAGCAGTAACATTTAAAATCAATCACCTTGCATTAATAACATTCACATTCAAGACATGATAGTTAACACTACAAGCACCGGGATAAGCGCGACATTACTACAACCATCAACATCACCATTAACGATCTATCTACATTAAGGCCGTGGAATTAGAGCATCCTTGCTAACATCTTAAATTAATCCTCAGGAATAATTCTCCTTGCAATTTTAACTATTAACCATTAGTTTTAATTTAGTTCTTACATAAAGGACTAAACATTGATATAGTTCATAATTCAACACCATTAGTACAAATTCAAACATTCAAGACTAAACATAAATATGGTTCATAATTTCAATTACCCTAATCATAATCATAACATCACTTTAAACGAATAATAACTTTGCAACATAAACATCATCACGAACAGTTCAATTAAGCAAATATTAACATTGCGATTCAACCATCTTCATTAACCTTGCGAATTAAATCACATATTATTATTGCAATTTATACAAATATTACCATTACAATTAAGCAATATTAATAACAATAAACTCATTGTCAAATCAATAATATTACAATTAGTCCACTTTTTCCTTCACATCGAGCCAACTACCCTAAACCGTTACATTAATGATCGACAACCAAGCCTTATAAATAATAATCTCATTATCAAAATCAAATAAGATTTACAACTATTCAACTTCTCCCTTCCATTAGACTAAGCTGCCCTAAGAACCCTTACATTAACATTTAACCAACCCAACATTATTAGCAATAATATCATTATTAAAATCAAATAAGAATTACAAATTTTCAACCTCCTCCCTCCATTTGACTAACTACCCTAAGCACCCTTACCTTAATTAGCACATATATAGAAACCCATTCTATGAAACAGAACCTTTATTCCATTCATTTCACAACACTAAAACCAAACTATGTTATATAGGATGAGAACCCTTCTTTAACTAAATCCTAAGTAAAAATTGTATATATATATACATATCCTTAGAAGAATCCTTGTTAAATATCCTCAAATTCAAGCATCCATTTGCCATCTAAATTAAAACCGCATGATTTCAAAGGATAAATCTAACCCAAGGCTGGTGCACACCAAATATAATTGAGGGATAGGTTTTCAATCTAGGAGTCTATACATAACCTAAAACAATATTGGCAAGGTCAATGCACGCACCACGAAGATGTAAAATGTATCTTCCATTTGATTAATTAATTAAAGGAAAACAACTATAACCGAATTCAATTACCATTTTTCATATCCCACTAATTTCTATTAATTCAACCCCCTTTTTCTCAACCAATTCTATACATTGAAATTAAATCAGCGATATCTCATTATTCATTGATAAAACCGTGAAACCATTTTTAATGGAAGGAAAACAACAACATATATTCACTAATCAACGGAGACCACCATTCATTCTCGTTTCGAAGACTTCTACACATGATTCCAAATGTGAATTGCAGCAAATAAGGAAAACCAGCGAACCAAAGGCGTTTTTCCCACTCTAATTAATTAACAGTTGATATGGTTTCGGTAGTGCAGTACCTAGGTTTCCTGTTAGGGTTACGAGTGTAAAAACATGGGCCCTACCTGTGACAGCGAAAGGAGATTCTGCATCCAAATGCCAGGGCACAACATAGGGGATTGATCCTATGCAACAGGGATCAGCGGATCTACTAGTCTACCACCGTAGCAGGCACGCCCTTATTACACTCGACCCAGTCATAAAAGCATGACAACCTCACATTTAAAATTAACAATAAGTAACCACCACAATAATTAAATGCACCACGTTCACTAGCAATATTCCGAACTGACCGCTTATAAATATAACAACAGTAAACGACTAGGTTTTAAATTAACAATAGTCTAGAACTACGATAAACACAAACATCAATTCCACACCACGCAACAGCCTTACCCCAGTCCCGCAATTATTTCCCTGCGAGCTATTTTCTACCCTAGGGGACAGTGGCCGAACCAGTATAACGTAGATTTCAAGGCAGGAAGTTCAATCTTCAATTGTTCGAAGACAGATGTCAGAGACATCGGGGGTGCTGTGATATTTAGTTGTTCAACAACGATCAACCGGAGGAAAATCATAATACAGGTTCCACCGAGGTTTGAACTCGGGTTATTCATTTTCGAAATAGAAACGAGTTTATTTTTATTTAATTTTCGAAATAGCAAGAATGAATGTCCGTGCAGCTGCACTCTCTCGGACTGAGCGAGGACTTTAAGGAGAGTTCTGTTGTGGCTTTTTCTTTTACGGCACCCATTGCTTTAACCACTCAATCGCAGTAAAATACATCCGCGACTGTATCGAGCGCCGAGGCCTGGGCATGCTCCATCTGTGACTCATGAGTATGAAAGCCTTCAGGGTTTAGGGTTTCAGTGCAGCCCATCAAGAAGAAGACTTAACAAGCATGGTAAAAAAAAAAACGGTGTACTTCTTAATTATTTCGAGGATTTTATGTGCTATATCTATCTGTGAGTATGAAGGCTTTCACGGATTAGCATCCCATGACAATTAAATGATTTCCAAAACGAGTGCAGACACAAAAAGGAAATGAGAACAGCAGCGCAGTCAATCCCTTTTTTTTTTTAAACAAACGGAGGGCCCGGCCATAACTAAAATGCCCACTGCATAAACTGCAACACCTGCAGAGTACTAGATGCAACTGTTAAATAACAAGAGATGTACGCCCAGCTCAAAAGCGAACCCATGAGGAAAAATGGCCACGGACATATTAAAATACGCCCCAATCAAGAGAGATTCCAGAACGATTATACACAGCAAATAAACTATTGCACAGACCCAACCATAACTTAAAGTTTTTCACCGTCCCAAACAACCCATCAATTTCACCATCCAGAGCCACAAATAAACTAATGCAGTCCAGAACAATGGTTTTTAAAAAATTTCTCAGTGAGGAGCAGTCAATAATAAGCATACTACCCAGTTTGTAAACCCTGTTCTTACTGTAACCATTGAACTACATATTGTGCGGTAACCACTGATCTACAGCTTATCACAAGATTTATACTATGACCATTGAACCTACGTATTGCTCAGTAACCATGAACTACAACTTATAACAAGATTACACTATAACCATTGAACCTACATTTGCACAATAACCATTAAACTACAGTTTATAAACACGCGCAGCCAGACAGAAACGCCCAGAGATTTACTTACCTATGCCCTTAACGCTTGCAGCCATGCTTCTTGTGCTCCCGCCGCTCCTGCTCCTACTTGCCGACTGTAAGAACCCATCGGTACCTCCCAGCCAAACTCTAGGGGTAGTCTTCTTCCCCCTCAGCCCCCCGAGCCGCAAAGGAGCCACACACAATCAGAGAGTAACTAGCTTCTTAGCTCGCCTCCAAGGCTGAGCTACCACTCAAGTCTGCTGAGAATCCCCAAATCCTACTAGCAACCAGTCCAGCCTCTCATCTCCAGCATAACAATCCCAATCTCAGCAAAAAAAAGTCCCCCCTTTCCCCCTCTCCCTTTCCTTTTTTTTCCAGTCTCAAACCCTAATTCCCATTTTCTTAGGTTTTCCCCCCTTTTTCTCTTTTGACTTTCTTATTTTTCTTTTTAATTTATTTTGTTTATATATTTCATTTTATTTTTCTTTTCAAAAACTCAAAGAGTATGTGCGCTCATTTTAAATTTCCATTTATTTTCACATGCTTAACTTTATTTGTTTATAAATTGTTTATAATATAAATATACGTATATATATATATTTTCATTTTTCTATTAATAAGCATGCATTCATCATTGTAGTTTATCATTATCCATCATTTAAATTTACCATTAATATATATATATACATATATAGGATAAAGAGAGATTAGGGTGATGGAAAACATGTATAGGGGAAAAGTAAATGTATTACATAAAACGAATAAAGAGGAATTACGGGGAGGGATGGCGATTTAGTAATGTGAACTGCACAAGTACAAGGAAGATGGATACTGGAAGATCAAGGCGATGGAGGATAGTTTAATTAAGTAGACAAGGATAATGAGAGGGTGATGGTCTGAGTTTTTGTTTTCCCTTTTTTTTTTGAATTTTCATTTGTTAAGGCCACACTAAATCCCCCCCCTGTTTCTAGAAGGTCTCAGGCTTAGGGTTTAGATTCTGAGCTAGGCAAGGATTGGTTAAGGGAATTGCTTAAGGTTTTATTCAGGTGCTGATGACTTAGGGCTAATTAGGCTGACTCCTTCAACCACATTTATCGCGACGTGCCCTTCAGGTCGCACCACGTGCGCCAAGGGTGCCACTCGCCTCTGGAATTTCTTTTGGCGACGTGCCCTTTAGGATGAACCACGTGCTCCAAGGGTGCCACTCATCGACTGGACTGATTGGTAGACCTCTATAACCCCTGAAGTAAACACTCTGCTAGGTGAACTCGTAGGAGACTAAGGGCTCTAAGGAATAAGGCCCCCACCTTATTGCGCGCCCCTTAGAATCATTGTGAGCGACTGTCGCAGTTGGCCCTCACGGCATCGTGGGTCCTCTCGAACTAGGTAATCGTTAACCTATAGTTCGAGCCACGGTGGGAGTGCTAGCAGGCGGTGGCAGGGCTGTTGTCCACCCCTCTCCCTCAACCTCTCTGCAATCGTGTGTGGCCCCTTTACTCCATATGTGAGTCAAGTCGGCAAGATATCGTCAGCCTGCATCACCAATAATCATGTCAGAAATGTCAACATCAAATCATCAATCAAATGAAACATCATAATAAACATATCATCCCAAAGGCACACTCCCTGACTCAGTCCGGAGTCCAAGGGGGTTCTACCGATGCCTCTGCATCCTCAAGGTCAAAAACCTTGCACACTCAATCAAACTGAGTCAATAGCACCCGTCTACATCAAATAGTAACACATCATGTCATATTTCAATCACATCATGATCAAATATAATAGGTCTAACATCAAAAAGGGTCCAGATCACTTGCGAGCAAGTGTCCTCAAATAATAAGCGTTCTCAGTGCACCAGAGCGGGATGTTACACATAAGGACAGCACTGATTCCTTTTCCTGAGGCATCACATTCCAACACAAAGGTATTTGTGAAATTAGGAAGGACCATAACCAGAGTGGTGCACATGGTCATCTTCAAGGTTTGAAATGCTTGAGCAGCGTCTGGAGTCCAAGTTAAAGAGTTCTTTTTGAGGAGAGCAGTGAGAGGTGATGCAATCTTCCCATAATTCTTAACAAACTTGCGATAATACCCTGTTAAGACCAGAAATCCACACAAGCTTTTGAGAGTCTTTGGGTGCGACCAGTCTTGCATAACTTCAATCTTTTTTGGATCCACCCTGATGCCATCCTTGCCAACCAGATGACCTAAGTATTCTACTTCTGAGGCACCAAAAGCACATTTAGACTGTTTTAGGAAAAGTTGGTGTTGAGAGAGTAGATGGAGAACTTGATCAACATGAGTAAGATGGTTTGTCCAGGTTTTTCTATAGATGAGGATATCATCAAAGAAAAATAAGAAAAATGACAAAGAAAGGGACGAAAGACATGATTCAGCGGGCTTTGGAAGGTGGAGGGGGCATTACACAAGCTGAAGGACATGACCAAAAAATCATAGTGTCCCTCATGAGTTTGAAAGGTTGTCTTGGGAATGTCTTCCTCTTTCATACGTATCTGGTGATAGCCCGAGTGAAGATCAAGTTTAGTAAAGAATTGGGCGGCACTCAATTCATCCAGGAGATCATCAATGATAGGAATGGGAAATTTGTCTTTAATGGTCAATTTTTTGAGGGCACGAAAGTCAGGACACATTCTCCAAGAACCTTCTTTCTTCAGGATAATGACTACAGGAGATAAGTAAGGGCTCGTACTAGGGTAGATAACACCTGTATTAAGGAGTTCCTGGACCATTTTCTCAATTTCATTTTTTTGTGAAAAGGGGTGGTGATACGGACGGATATTGGGAGGAAGGATTCTGGGTACAAGGGGAATGGAATGATCATGAACAACGTGGGAAGGAGGGAGTCCTTGGGGAGTAGAAAATACCACTTGATGTTTAGAAAGGAGGGCTTGCAGGTCTTGCGACATCGGGGGTGTCTTTGTTTCTTGTATGGCATGGAGTTGGGCAATGACACCAGAATGACCTTTTTTGAGCAATTTTTCCATGCGATGGGAACTAATGACCTTAGGTGAACCAATAGTGATGCCTTGGAATTTATATTAGTGTCCTTTTTGGTCGAATTGCATGGTTAATGCCTTAAAATACATGAGAATGGGACCCAACATTCTTAGCCAGTCTGCACCCAACACAATGTCACAACCACCCATGTTGATAGAAAACATATGGGATTTTAGGTGGTAGTCACCAATTTGGAGATGCACATTTTCACAACACCCTCCACATTTCATGGAACCACCATTGGGAATCATGATTTGAAAATTGTTGATGGCATGGATGTAGCAATGGGTTTCTTGGGTAATGCAACGATGAATAAAATTATGGGTGCTTCCACTATCAACCAGAATGATGACCTTCTGATGCTTGATGTAACTTATTAACTTGAGGGTTTGGGGAGTGGAGAAGCCAGTGAGAGAATTGAGGGAAATGACCGGTTCCACTTCGAGAGAGTCCGAGGGAGGGGTTATGTCAGTGATTTCAGGTGACTCAGACACAAGGGGAGTTTCAACATCCTCTTCCAAAATATCCTCAGAGATGGCCATAAAAATCTTTTGTTCCTTACACTTGTGGCCTGGGAAATATTTGTCATCACAATTATAACAAAGGATTTTGAGTTGGCATTCAACCATTTCAGCCCTGGTCAATTTTTGGATATTTAATGGGGCGGAGGGAGTAATGGGATTTATGGGTTTAGGGTGAGGGATAAAGGAGGGTTTTTGGTTTTGAGAGAATACAACCTGTTGTGCTTCTTTAGCTCTTTTAGTAGCCTCCACCCAACTCGAGGGTCGATCCATGAGGACATGGGCCTAAATCTCATCCTTGAGGCCACTCATAAAACACTCTCAAAAGAAATCATCAGTCATGCCCTCTGTTCAAAAAGCCAGGCGCTCAAAGGTAGCTATGAAGTCTTCTATTGTCCCTAATTGTTTCAACTTTGTCAAATGGCCCAAATTGTTGGTGTCCGTGTCAAAGCATTCATAAAGCTCAGTCACAAATTGGGTCCAAGAAATATACCCTTGACGGGAAGTTTTTCTCCATTGCCACCATTGCCAACTTTCTTGATCTATATGGAGAACACCATACCAGAGTTTGGCCAAGTCATCTGTAATGTCGTATAAAGAGAAATAATGTTCCATTTGGGTTACCCAACCAGTGGGGCCCGAGCCATCAAATTTGGTCACATCCACCTGCGGAAGGCGTAGTTCATGTTGAAAGTGATGGGGTTTAAATATATGAGAATGGGAGGAATGTTCACCTTCAGTCTTTAGAGGTGCGTCAGAGAAAGGGTCATCTGTAGGGATGTTCAGTTTAGTGTAGAGTGATGAAAAAATAGATTCAAGCTGGGTGGTCAGTTCTTGTTTGACTTCCTCCATTGAGGACTACATGGTTGTATTTATGGTTGTATTAATGGATGTATCGATGGAGGCAACAGTAGCATTGAGTTGTTTCACTTCTTTTTGGTTCTCGAGGAAACCAGATTGCAAGGTGTTGAAGTGAGCTTCCAGGTCTTGGCTATGGGTATGGGCCATGAGGATGGGTGAACTGAAAAGGGGCGGGTGGGGTCAAACATTTTTCCAAAAATTGGTATGTATGAATGTGATAAGTGCAAAGAGATGAATTCAATGGAATAGGTCTCAAATAATTGTGAAAAAATTTCCAAACTTTTTATTTTATTTTATTTACACTTGTGAAGTTATACTTCGGTCTGAAGAATAATGCAAGGATGAAATCCCCAAATGCTTAACCAGAAAGAAATGTGTGTTTACTTGGCAAGACGAACACAGTTGCATGACAATATATCTTGTTTGTTTTAATTTGTTTATGTTTCTGTCCCCCAAGGATTAGGTATTCAAGGGTTCTACAAACAAGGGTTTCCCTATGCTATAGCTCTCTAATATACGTGTAGGGTCCAACAGTAGTACTCGACCCAATATCTCAGGACACTAACTAAGAAGGACAGACTGTACCCTTAGCCGTACTACCCAACTACCCAGGTACTAGAGAGTATCTTCCCAACTGTTGTTCTCGGTGGCACTATAGCAGTCAGGCGGTCGATCGGTTTATCTAAAGAGAGATTTAGGAAATCTAGGCTGATCCGTACACAGGTGTTGTCTGATGCGCTACCACTCAAAGGGGTACCAACACGAGTTACAAGGGTGGCCAACAGATGTGCACTTAAGAACCACTTGTATTTCCTGCATGTATGAATCCCTCAACTGCGGGTTTATGCGCATAACGACAGATCTTTGTGGCTTAAAGATGCTGGAATATGTCTCTACCCTGAAAAACAAAATCCCACAATTCCTGCCAAGGAAAGTGCTCTGATACCACTTGTAATATTCCAGATATAAAAAGTATGCAGAACATAAATAAAATTCTAGAAATGGTAGAATAATAGTAATATAACCAGCATAATCTCCACAATAACATAGAAATGATATAAGAATAACAACAGAAATATCACTTTGATTCAGAAAGCAGTGTTCATGGGCCTCTTCGAGGGGGCAACCTCCAGTTGAGAAATGCTCTGTTACAATAATCTCCAAGCTAGGGTTTTCATACCCTTGACCCTTATTTATACTAAATATGTCTATCAAGAGAAACATCTAGAGGAAGATCCTTCTAGAAGCAGAATCTTCTATTAGGTCTTCTTACATCCACCTTATTCTATTTTATTGAAAGGCCTTATTAATATTGACCTTTATTACATCCGAATATATTGATCTACCTATGTGCGGGTTAGGACCCTAACACATACCAACTTTCCTTTCCCTATGAGTCTTCCTTGTATTTTTATTTTTGAAAAGTCTCAGAGGTGTACGCGTCATGTTTTGGGTCAGCCCATGTACATACGTGCTCTGCACAATAGACAACACATGTACATATGCAAGTTGTTGATGAAACAACCTGCATATCTATTTCTTCAAAGTGTTTTTTAGCAAAGAGAGAGTTTATCTCTTTCCTGATAGAAGTTCAGACTTCTTAGGGCTTTCTTGAACCAGTCAAAGTCTCTCTTTTTGGCCATATCTTGGGTTAGAATTTCGATTAACTTGTTCCTTAGTTTTATTTTGTTTTCCCTAAAAGTATTAGAGTGAGTTGTCAAGTTTTATATCCTCCTTTTGGTTTCTTATTTGAATCTCTAGGATCCGCAGTAGTCTTAGGGTCTTTATCAATCTTGTTTTCAGTTTTCTCTTTGTTCATGTTTCTTGCTTTGGAAAACAAAAAAAAAGGGTTTTTATTTCATTTTTTCTTGTTAAAGTAGTTTGAAAAATAAAAAAATTATTTTCTTGCATTTAGTTTGGTAAAGTAGTCAAGGTTGTTATTTGCAAAAGAAAAAGTGTCTTCATTTCAAAGATCTTTTTGATTTCCTGAAATACAAGTAGTTTTGTTTAGTCAAATGAAAACATGTTTTAGGATTTATTCATTTAAAAGATCTTGAAATATTGATTAGAAAAGTTGAATTTTACAAATCGTTTCTACAAGATTTTCTTTTAATTTCGAAGTATCTTTGGCTTCAAATGATTTAAATTTATATTCATTTTTTTTCTCTTCATAACACCATCATTTTCACTACCACACCCTTTGCGTCAATCAAGCCTTAAAATTAACACTTAATCTAAATTTATTAGAATTTTTGTTTGTAGGGTTCACCAACTAGTTTAGGGTTTTAGGGCCTTAAATTAGGTGTGAAGAGGAAACTCTTCAAGGCCACTTTAAAAAAAACATTGGACTCCAGTATAGGGAGCGTTTTAAGTCCAGCATTATAAGAGTTAGTTGGGACTCCCCTCTAACACTAGGGATAAAAAGAGGTCGCGTGAGGAAAGGCGGAGGAGATAACCCCTCCAAAGATGGGCTAAACATAGTGGGGATTGTATATTGAGGGTGTTTCTCAATAACACTATTGATTGAATTTTCCTATGAAGCTTCGTGGACCTCGAATCCATTCGATATCCTCAGTTGTCTTCTGGATCAATTTCTTTCGATACCGTTGAAGGGATTCAGACTTGTTATCGTGCTCATTACAATCTTCCTGACTATCAACTGTACCCGCTTGGTGAATGAATGTGAGATGCAAATCTAGTTTCCCATATTTTAAGGACTTACATAGGTGACTGTGGGGGTGTATTGTGGTACCTAGGGTGGAAGTTGGATTATGTTTCGCATAGTATAACAAGAAGGTGCTTATGTGTTCGAGCTGCACTTGCACCATTTATTTTCTCTAGTGTTGATTGACATAACCATCCTTCCCACTAGTTAGTCAACTAATTTATTTATATTTAGGAAACTTTTTAGTGTGTGTGTGTTGTGTTCCATGCTAGTCAAGCCTTACTATGTCATTTGATCATTTCAAAAAATGGAAGATCAAGAGCTTCGTCAGTCACAAAGGCTTCAGGGCATGTCATCGGTTACTTTGGAGCCACCTCCTCCAATGTTGAGGTGAAGACTTGATCAAGAAGGGTCGTTTGAAGTGATCGAGATGCAAGAAACTGTGCTTGAGCCTGCTCCAAGAGGATACTTTTTGAATCTGGAGGAATCCACCATTTCTAACCCTGAAACTGAAGATTTCAGGTTAGCCAATCCTCGAATTATTGACTTTTCGAAAATGGTCTTGATTCAGATTGTCCCTCCTGAGGTGACATCTTGTGAGTGCCAACTATTTCTACAAGTGAAAATGGAAGAGAATACTGCTACTTCATACATGAGTCCCCATACTCCTGTTACGATGACTAATTGAGGAGGCATCCGACTTCTTCCCCCACCTTCAATAGTTAGGACCATAGTTTTCCCAACTCCCACAACTTCAGGAAGTGGTCCAATACCTTTAATAGCTTCGACCACTATTTCATTTACTTAGAAAGTGACGGATACCTGGCTTTGATACAAACTCGGTTATTACTTATTCTACCTTACAGACCATGGATCTGGGGGTAGGGAGCTCAAACAATCCCTTGCAAGAGTCAACCGCGGGCACTACTGTCCCTTTTAATACTATCACTTATGATGGGGGTCATATACCTCCTCTGTCCCCTTCACTCGGCGGTGATTTTCAACAACCAATCGAGCCAAATGCTAATTATAGCTTGTTTGGTGGAGGCATTTTAGGACCTTCATATTATACAATGTCGGTGGGATCTATTCCATTCTCTTTGTTTGGTATATTTGGGAACAAATATTTCTCTTTGGATGCTTTCTCGTCTGGGTGCAACTCCAACTTTGGTCAATAGAACCCAATACAAGGTACCATTCCTTCACTAGGAGCGATGAATGGAGTATACTCAATGCAGAGTATTTGGAATCCATGACAGGGATCAGCTCCCTTGCAAGGAATGTTGTTCAAGGATAACCCCTTCCATACTCAATGGATCACTAGGCAAGTCTTTGTACCCATTCCCATTGGATCGGTTGGGGGCATCCCCTTCCAAGGTTCTTGGTACACAACGTAGGGAGAAATCCCCGTGCAAGCTATGTTGTCCAATTTCAAGAGTCATCTGATGATGCCTCAACAGACGCAATTTCCTTTTGTTGGTCAAGGACACGGTTTCTACCAAAACCCTAGCCAACAATATAACTTTTCTTGGCAACCTGGTACCAGTCAAAATCCATGACCCTCTTTTCCTGTAAATAATTCACAACCAAAACTACCCTTTCTGGCAACTCTACATCTTCCAGACTTGTCGATATTACTGAATGATATGATTTTTCATGATTCATATTGGGCCCCCATGCCGACTAGGTTTCCTTCAGATATTCCAAAATTTGAGGGCAAGCCTGATGGATATCCATGTGATCATGTGACTACCTTTCACTTGTGGTGCTTATCAAATTCATTGAAAGATGACTCTTTCTAGTTGTGCCTTTTTCAACACACTCTTATAGGGGGTGTTGCGAAGTGGTATATTGAGCTCGATCTCTTGAGGTACTCTTACTTTAACGACTTGGGGATGGTCTTCTTGCACCATTTCCAGTTACCTGTGTGATACGATGCCAACACCGAATTGTTGGCCAGCTTTGAGAAAACCAAGGCCAACCATATCTCTGATCATATTCAAGAATGGTGGCAAAGAAAGAGATTGATTAAGTTCAAGGTCCCTACTTCTTTCTTTCTTGAGTGGTTCTTGAATTCTTTGGTTCCATGTGTATCCAAGGTTGTAGCGACTTCCTGGGTGTTTTCAGAAGAGGAGGCTATTATGAGAACCCAATAGCTTGAACTAATCTAGTCTTAGTCTCGGGTTCTCTACGAGATATTACCAGATGTTCCACGATCTACTCTTGATAAGGCCAAGAAAATTTATAGGCCCCATCTTATTGGAATTTTGGGCTCATCACAAATCAAGGCCACATATTTCTTGTCAAATCAGTTGCAACAATTGTTGATACAACAAATTGTGGCCAACCAGACTTGAAGTTTGATTATTCCCCCTACCCAGACGTCAGATCTACACAATGTGTAGTCAAGGAATCCCAAGGCCAACCAATAGACCGGGGGAAAGAAGAAAAAATGAAATAAGAAGGGTAAAGGGGATAAAAAGGCTACCAAAAATGTTGGCGGGGGGAAAAAGGAGAAGAAGAAGTTGAAGTATCCATGTAATCTCTGCATGGAAGACCACCTGACTCACTTGTTCCCTCAACTTGCAGAAGCCCAGAAGTTATTAGCGCAACAACATCCTATTGTGTTGATGAACCCTTTTCCACAAGGGTAAAATATGGCTCAGGCCTCCACATCCACATGCATGGCAGGGGGTAGTCAGGGACCCCCCGTGCCTAACAATAAAAACCCAGTTGTGAACGTTTACATGATGAAATATGATGATCATTTGTCAACCAGGACTCATGACTACGGAATGCCAAAATCTGTCAAGAAGGGAAAGGAAGCGACTAACCCATTGAATCCTCTCCAAATTGAGAAGGTGGTGCGAGAAACAATGACTCACATCCCTAAAGGGGTGCTTAAAAATGCTTCCCATAATACAAACATGAGGGTCACTCAGAACTACTCCATTGTAGAGGATCTAGCACAGACCCCTTGCATGATGTATACTCTGGAATTCCTCTATAGTTTCCCTTCGCAAAGAAAATATCTATTTTCCACCTTGGGAGTGGCAGAGCTTAGTAACCTAGAAGTGATCATTTTTTATCCAACCAATTTAAAACCTCATCTTACTTAGCACGTTTCCTTTCAGATAGTAGTGGCTTATACCATGACATATTTTACGTGAAACATTTTGCATATAGTGGTTGATGAGGGTGCCTTGACTTGCATGATGTCATTGCCATGTTGGAAGGTCATTGGCCAACCTGAGTTGTCTCGATCACCTACGTTGCTTATGACTTTTGACGGTTGGTCATTCAGACCACACAAAATAATTCCTTCCTTTCCCGTGTAGTTAGGGGGTAAAGCTATGTGTGTCGAAGTTGAAGTGGTCGATGTGCCTCTTGACTAAAATATTTTGTTAGGAATAAGTTGGACTTATGAAATGCATGTAGTGGTTTCTATAGTTTTTCAGGTCTTGTGCTTTCTACATGAGGGTCGGATTATGACCATCGACCATTTGTCCTTCTCTCGTCCCGACCATCCATCGGGGGATTCCACGGTCTTGATGATTGATAACCCACAACCTAGAACTATAAACTTACGTGCTTGTTTGTTTCCATCATTGATGGGAACTTTTGATTACCCACCACCTTCCAATGATGTCAATATTATATCGGTTGTTCCCGACTAGCCGAAGGCTGTAATTTTGCATGTGTCATATTTTATAATCAGCTACTTTAATGACCTGTGGAATTTACCTTCCCCATCAGATTCAATGGAAGGGATAGGAAACCCTGGCATGTCTATGCCCTTATCTACAGTCGAGGTTGTGTACAACATTTTGTAGCAAACATCAGCCAACCAAGATCTGACTCCCTCACAGGAGTTAGATCCAGTTCTCGGGCCTATTTGGGATCAATATTCTCTTGCCACTCAAGATCCTTTAGACTTGGTCTTTCCCTCTGACGAGGTGATTATCAAAGCAATGACTGGTCCAAATAGACCTTGGGATGATCTACATCATATATCTTATTTTCATCTCGAGTGTAGGAGAGTGGAGAAAGGAGGATTTCGTTTTATCGTGAATGGAGATAGTCCTTGTCCTATCAATCCTCTGGCTACGCATGAAGTTTATGTTGAGGATACAGTGACAATAATTTCTACAACTATTCCAACTAATATATCCAAAACTCCTCGTATCATGGATAATGTTTCTATTGGAGCATATTTATCCCCAAAGATATTTGAACTTACACCGAGTTATTCAAAGAGTTCTGCGAAATTTTTTCCTGGTCTTACGAGGAGATGTTAGGCATCAACCCATGAATTATTGAACATGAAATCATGACTTATCCTGATACCAAATGGGTCTAACAGAAGCTTTGTCTGGTCAATCCTCAAAAATCGACAACAATCCAGGAAGAAGTAGAAAAATTGCTCAAATTCAGTTTTATATGCACTATACAATTGACGAAATGGTTGTCGAATCCAGTTTCGGTCAACAAGAAACAAGGAATGATTCGCGTTTGTATGGATTTTCATGATTTGAATAAGACCTCCTGAAAGAAAATTTCCCAACCCCGTTTATCGATCAGATTGTCAATGAATGTGCAGGCTTTGAAGTCTTTTCATTCATGGACAGATTTTTGGGATACAATCAGATTCAAATCAAACCTGAGGACCAACATAAAATGACTTTTATTTGTCTTTGGGGTGCCTTTGTGTATCAAAATATGAATTTTGGCCTAAAGAATGATGGAGCCACCTTTCAGTGGGCCATGTCGTTCACTTTTCATGACCTCAAAAACATAGTTGAGGCGTACCTCAATCGATGATATAGCATCACATTCTTGCAAGAGACCCGATCATCCCGCCCACCTGTGACTGATATTTGAGTGATGTTGCTACTATCGGATTTGCTTGAATCCTAACAAGTGTAGTCTCTGCATGTCGTCAGGTCATCTTTTAGGTTTGATTTTATTGACAATAGGGATCATGGTTGATCCTCTCAATGTTGAGGCGATAGTTCAATTTCATCCCCTATGCATGATACCCCATCTTCAAAGATTACAGGGGAAAGAGAATTGTCTTCGGTGTTTTGTTGCTAATTACACTGAGATCACTAAAGGGTGTATGCATCTTTAAAATAAAGGGGTCCCATTCTGTTGGGATGAAGTTGCTCAATTCTCTTTTAAAGTGTTGAAATGTGTCATGACATCTGCCCCTCTTCTCTGACCTCCTGATTATAACAAATATTTCTTATTGTATTTGGCTACTGCATAGTCGACCATCGACATGGTTTTGGTTTAGGAAGATGATA
Source organism: Picea engelmannii (assembly GCA_009831015.1). NCBI lineage: Eukaryota > Viridiplantae > Streptophyta > Pinopsida > Pinales > Pinaceae > Picea > Picea engelmannii. The sequence goes on from ML782288.1 coordinate 450,538, forward strand.
TGCTTTAAGAACACGTTATATATTATCTTAGTTGAGGCCTAGTTGGACCGAAACTCAACTACTCTCATGTTGAGAAACTTTCTTTGGCCATTGTTCATGTTGTCCAATGGTTCCATCACTACATTCTACTTCACAAGAGCACTATCACTGTCATCGTCAACCCTTTCCAATATGTGTTAACATGATGGGTCATTGATGGAAAGATCACTAGATGGATAGTAATCCTAAAGTTGTTTGACTTGGAATTTTTTTCTGTGAAATCCAAAAAGTCAATGGTCTTTTCCAAACTCATTTCAGAACTGTCGGTCAAGTCTAGTAGTATCGCACCCAAAGAATCACCTATTAATGAAGATATTTTTATAATCACATCTTCAGACCCCTGGTATGGAGATATACTTGTGTATCTCCATAATTTGAAGTGCCCCTCTCCTTCTTCTTGCAATGAGGATCGACAAATTTGACATCAGGCACACAACTATCTTATACTTGCTGACACTTTCTATCGACGAGGCATAGATTTCATTCTTCGACACTGTCTCACACATGAAGAAATAGAGCTTGTTTTGAATGACTGTCACACTAGAGCATGTGGTGGTCATTTGTTTGGGTTGGAAACAACCCAAAATATTATATGTGCAAGTTAGTTCTTTCCCTCATTAATCAAGGATTGTGTAGAGGCATTCAAGAGGTTCCACCCATGCCAGATCTTCTATCGGAAGATGCGAGAACATCCTTCTCCTATGTTTTCGATCATTGTTGTTGGTACTTTCACCAAGTACAGGATTGATTTTACTGCATGTCACCTGAATTCAACTAGGGGGCACTGTTACATCATCATAGCAGTAGACTACTTCATGAAGTGGGTCGAAGCTATGCCAACATTCAACAATGATCATTGATTGTGACTCTTTTTATATTTAATCAGATAGTAGCAAGGTTCGGTATTCTGAAGGAGATTGTTACTGACCATGGAAGTCACTTCCAGAAAAAAATGATTATTGAATTAACATTAAATCTTAGGTTTAAATAGAAAAATTCGTCACCCTACTACCCACAAGCAAATGGTCATGTTGAAGCTATGAATAAGTCTATCAAGACTATTCTTTAGAGGACAATCAATTCTACCAAGTTGAATTGACATTTGATGTTGTATTCAACATTGTGGGCCTATCAAGCGTCTATGAAGAATGCCACTGGTTTTTCACCTTTTCAACTTGTATATGGGATGGAAGTAGTCTTACCTATTGAATGTCATATTCCTTATTTAAATTTGGTAGTGGAATTATTATCGTACCTTCACCGCTTGAGGAATGCTTTCTATATCTCAATCAACTCGATGAGTAGCATCGCGATGCAGCCTTAGTCTGATTTCTCAAAAAGTCAACAAGTCAAGTGTTAGTATGATTTGTCCATTCATCCTTAGATTTTCTTCAAAGGCAATCTTGTCCGGGTCTATGATTAAGACAAAGATCCCCTCGGGGCAAGAAAGTTCAAACCCATGTGGTTCAGACCATTCATTGTGAAAGAGGTCTTAGAGAAGGGTGCTTTTCGTCTAGTATATTTTGAGAGAAATTCTTTGGTGGAGCCTAGAAATAGGATCTACCTTAATAAGTACTACTCTTAGGTTGGTCCCCTGGGTGGCTTCTTGTATATATGTATAGTCTCTTATACATTTTTTTTCATTTTTGTCTTATGGATGTGTAGTTATTTATGTCTTATTTTTCACTGTGGCATATGTCAAGTGAATCAGAGGTTTACTTTTGGTTCGCGGATGACACTAGCTGACACACTTAGACCCTTGCTTCTGCATCTTGGGTGATTTTCCCACCTTGAGGCTAGTTTCTATCTTCTGGAAGTATTTTTCTAGGAGACACTACAAATAATGTCAACGAGTACAACCCAATGATAGATTTTCTTCATGATGCTTTGTCACATAGAATGGATTGCCTCCAGGATTACCTAGATGATCATATGGTTATGTCCCAGTTAAATGGGGTTTACCGCATTTTTTTTTTTTTGTTAGTTTATTCGTGACATGTGGGACTAACCTGTGGTTGAGAAACTATGACTCAGGGGCATTTGAGCCATCAAAATCACCCGACGATTGCACCCGGCCTGAGCCACACCAACCCTTAACATGGATGGATTTTTTGTCCCTGCAGGTTTTGAACCAGTGACTTAACATCACAGAGCACCTTGACAGCACACTCCATCACCGACTATCCTACACCTCAGGGACATGGTTTACCACATTTATGATCCCACTCTACACTGATGATTCCTTAGGGTATGTCTCTTAGAAATATATTTAGATTACATTATGTATATCCATGTTCTTAGGAGATTTAATAATCTAACATATACTCTAGTTAATCAAGTTTTAGATTGGCATGTTTCTCACATATAAAAATAAAATCACACACATACACATGTAAATACATTTGTAAAATTGTTATCCATAAAGAAATATATATATGTGTGTGTGTGTGTGTGTGTGTGTGTGTGTGTGTCCAAAAAATAGTGTTATGAGTACATAAGTGGGCATGAAAGCCTAAAACATTCATCAGTCTACATCATTGGGCTTACACCCTCAATAAATACATATAGTACAAAAAGTTCCCTTGGCACATCAATGGTCTAGCACTATCTAAGGATGAGGCCTATTGGCCCTACTATAATGTACACCAATGTTCGAAAGATGCTTGAACAACTGGACCCAAGTCTGAGGCACCCCTACTACATGTGGCTACATAGCCAAGGGAGATCCTTGATCTTAGCCATAGGAACGACACGAGTGAGCGTAGTGAGGTTTCTCTCCACTCGTCGAAAAAATATGTCAGCCTCTCTGGCTAGAGGTCGTCCCGTAGCTGTTGGTCCTCCTACCACTGCTGGTCCTGTCTCAGGCCGAGGACAACATCGAGTCTTGGTGAAGTATTTTGGTCGAATAGGCCCCACATATGTACATAATAGATTCATAAGTCAATAATCTATACATAGATAAAAAGGATATATTTGAAAATTAAAAATTTAATAAATTTTAAAATATATGTTACTTATCTCGCCATGCTCCTTTCCGAGAGGCACCGACATGTCTAGGTCTCCAATGAATCCAATCCCTACATAGTGTTAATCCTAAATCACTAGGATATAGAATTCCCACCAGTCGAAAAACTTGTCGTTGAAGTCCTCTATAGTCCTCCCGCCACCCCATCTAGGCAAAAAGGTTTCCCACATGCTCACTGTTAGGAAGGAGGCTACATGTCGTTGTATCGTCTCTCTGGGACTAGGACTGGGAACCCTCTCGAAGAATGAGCATAAGATAGTACCAAACCCAAAGTTATTTTTGGTACACCGCTGACACTCTATAAGTTGTATCTTCATGCACACAAGCATGGTGGTACTCCAGTAAAAAAGGTTGCCTCCAAGAACTGAATGACATAATGCATATTTTCATGTGAGGACTGATGAAGTGTTGTAGATATTTTGGATAGGAACTTGATAACCTACTTTCTCAGTGTCATCCTCACAGTACATGTTGGTTTAGTCCTCAATGTTAAAAGGCCCTCAAGGAAAATTCCTCAAGTTCAATGGTTCCCCTCTTCTCGAGAGGCCAGTCAAAAAGGGTATATCCTCCATGGTGAGGGAAAGTGATTGACCCTCTAGCATGAATGCCTCAGCATCGGGATGCCAATACTCCACAAGAGAATTGAGCAGACTTAGTTGTGCCCTCATAAATGGACATTGGAAGAACTTCCATAGTTTTCACTATTTCAGTGCAGCGATGGCCATAGGGCCCTCCTAGACCAAGATGTCGAGCTCCTCATGCTCTCTCTCTTTCTCTCTCTCTCCCCAGTTAACATACATCTTGTTACATGAAAAATGTATAGAGTACTTAGTGCCTATTTTTTTATTTTTTCAAGGTAAAAGAGGGTGTATGCGGGATGATTTTTACACAATCACGTATGTACGTGAGATGTTTTCTATTATGCCCAAGCACATATGCGGGTTGGACTTGGACAGACTACGTACATGCAGGGCCACTCTTTTTACAAGAAAAATCCCCCTCTAAACTAAAAATTAAATCATAAAAAAGGAATTGAAATGAAATCATGGGTTTTTTCTACTTACCTGGTCCAAGAAGAAGGTCGTTTCATCTGGTGTAGCTCCCAGAATCCACTCGTTTAGAAAAGGGGTTTTTTGACCTTTCGATTGATTTTCAATTTGCAATGGTAAAAATGAGTTGTCCACCTCTATTTATAGAGTTTTTTGGCCCTTTTTTCCCCTTTTTGTTCCCCTTTGTGATTTTTTCTTGCCTTGGTGGTTACTCGAATTCACCTCTGAGTTTCCCATTGGTCATTTTGGTACTCTTCTCCTTTCGGTTTGGTGATTTTTTTGGGGGGGATTGGTCACATTTTTTTACATGCTTTGGAAGAAGTCATTTTTTCAAACATTTTTCATATAAGTTAGGATTTCATTCCCACTTCTTGCACATCGTTGTCGTTTCCACTTTTCCATAGGATCGACCCCACCGAAGTGTGACACCGAACCTTCATTGCTACTTTAGAAGTGTCGTACTTAGGTAGTAAATCCTACCTTTGCATGGATTTCATAGGTATATCCTTTGTTGCATTTATGGCATCCAGGATGTCAATTAAGACTACATGCTTGGGATTCCTTGCTAGTCCTGTCATGATTACATAACGAAGCCTTGTTATTTTGTTCATCATCATCCTAAACATTACCCTCAAGACTCACTAATGAGAATGCTTTGTTGTATTTAAATATCACTTTTGATCCAGGTGGATATCGGTGGCCACCCACCTTTTCCAACTATCTCAAAACAATTTTCTCAAAATTTTGGCAATTTACTATTTTTAGCAGTTTTAAACTTTCGGGGCCATTTTGAGGGCCTGAATGAAGGTTTTTCGGGATCGAGATTCTCAATGATATTCGAAGGCTCTGATTTATCCCCAAAAATGAATATCCTCAATGATACCTTTCCAATGATATATCATTCTCCAAAAATGGAGTTCGTATGCCAAAGTTACGCCATTGGGAAGTTGATACACCAGACTACCCAAAATGGGGTCCACAAAAATATTGGCTTTTCATCTTCTAGGGTTAGGGTTTTGGATTTTATTTATCATAAAAAGGCCTTTGAAGCCTCATTGTAAAAAATCATCTTCTTGTGAATGTGAGTAGCAGACACACCTCTTCTCAGAGATAAGTTGCCACCATTCTAGCGAGTCTTTCACTCTGTATTTTTACAGTCTTTGTACATTTTTCACTCATTAATAGAAAATTGTGTATTACAATATCTATGTATTTATGGTTGCATATCTGATACATTCATGTTATATTATTGGATAGCTGAGATATCTCTATACATTTCTTTATTATATATCCTCTCTCATTTCGTGTTGAAAATAATCTGGATCAGTGGTATCAGAGCAGGCTGCTCTTGATCATTTTTCACTGCATGTCCCTGACGAGGTCCGAGTATAGAAAGTTGGGTCTCGAGCTTGTATATATTGAGGACAATCACTCTTGCACACCTAAGAAACACTCGATGGATGAAGAAAATAAAAATTACAGAGCAACTAATTCTCTTAATCTGTTGCTTGAGAAAGCTCTCACGTGACAGAGGGAAGAAATGATGGATAATTTTTCCCACATCCTTCAATGCCTGCCGATAACAAAAGGTGCATGTTCATAAAGAGACCACTTTCGAGGCTCGTCTTTCAAGATATAATTTAATTTTGATATTCCCATATTTGAAGGACAGATAAATGCAGATGCCCTATAAAAATGGTTAAATCTGCTAGAAGGTTATTTCTCTCTTGATAATTTCTCCTGTATGGAAAAGATAACCTTCACACTTTTTAAGGCTCTCCCCCATGTCAAACATTGGTGGGAAACTTACTGGGATCAAAGTTCCACATAGGATTCTATAATATATGGGGCAGACCCCACTTGGGATTCGTTTGTGGATGTGATAAAGGAACATTATTACCATATTGGAAACTATGAGGACCAGTACATGAGATGGACCACAGTGCGGAAACAGAGGGGCCAAGAAGTTTTGGAGTTCACCAATAAATTCCATACCTTGTGCACCAATATAGGTATAAAATAATTTTAATGAAATTTGGTTATGAAATATTGTGGGGCTCTACACAGATACATTCAAACTGAAATGGATTTTCTGGACATCTCATCAAAGGTGTTGCGTATCGATATTGTAACATACCCCTCCACCCACAGGCCGGGGTATGCTACCTTTAAGCCCACCCTTGGACTTCTTTCTCTTATTAATACCTTTTTAAATTAATAAGGATGCGTAAAAGAAAATATCTAACGACATGCATAGAAATAACCAACAAGCATGCATATTCTAAAGATTTAATTAAATGATAAATACATACACAATGGAATACATTCATATACAGGTAAATAATACCATAAAAGAGAGTACGTATCTTTGTAAAAGAAGACATCAAATGTTTTGCAAACCAAGGATGTTCCACCCAACCGTAGACACTACTATTCCAAAACTCAACAACAGTGTCACCCTTGAGCCAGGGCTATGAATCCACAAGGAGGGTTCTAGAGTGTTACCTGACTTCCCAAACTAGTCAACACTCAAGATCTCACAGGATTTCTGAGCACTTGTATAAATCCAAGTACCTAGATCTCTTCTACCCAGCCTGCGCCACCCAAGAGAATGGAATCCCACCCTTCTCTACCACACAATCCCTCAGAAATTCCTTCTCCTTCCAGGGCTCCAATGCAACTAGTCCAAAATCTCCATGTTGGAAATCTAAGGACTTGCAGCTGTGAAAAAATTTGGACACAGGTCAATGCATCTCAGACATTCAGGCCTCAAGTCAGGTATAGATTACACCAATGACCTCTACAACCAAAAATACCATGGCTACACTTTAACAATTCATTTCCCTCTCCCCAAGCCAAGATATCAATGATGAAAGATGAATGCGTGATAAGAGAATGTAATGAATGAATGGGTGAGTAAGTGAGTGAACCAATGAACCAATGATCAAGTCAATGAGTGAAAAAATAAACCCCCCAACATACCAATGACAGGTTTAAGTATTTTGTGGGTTATAAAGAACATCCTAGTGTTCCCCAAGAAGCTCACGTAACTGATCCGCTCCCTTAAGCAAAAGGGAAATTAAAATAGGAAATAAACATTTATCCCCTCAAATCCCCTCTCTTGTGGAATCATAGCCCCCTATAACTCTAGGCCTTGTCCTTCTAGAAGCCAATGATGTGTTTATTATTAATAATGATCAAAACATTACATTTCTTAGGCACACTGGCCTCTTTTAATTGTTTGGGCCCTCTGACCTCTTGACAATTAACAAAATACATTATTTAATATGGGGGCTCAAAAATTGGGGTGTTACATCCCCTCACCCTTATTTTGGCACTGTCCTTAGTGCATATACAAAATAGATATCAAAATCTCAAACTTTATTCAAAAAGATGTGGGTACTCTACCCGCATGGCATCTTCATTCTCCCAGGTAGCATCTTTGGGATCAAAGAAGGTCCACTGAACCTTTACCAACTCTATAACTCAATTTCTGAGCATTTGACCTTTCTGTCCAATACCCAAACTTGTTGGACCTGAAAGTCTCCCTCTATCTCTACCTGAATCATATTCCAATCAATAATATGGTTAGGATCATGTACATATTTCTTTAGAAAGGAGACATGAAATACATTATGCACATTCATGGAAGCAGGCAATGAAAGCATGTATGCAAATGTCCCTATTATGTCCAATATATCAAAAAGACCACAGAATTTGGCTTCCCGGTTTGTAAAACTACCCAATTTCAAAGAGATTTTCTTGGGCTTCACTTTCATAAGTACATGATCCCCTACTTTAAATTCTCTAGATGTCATGTTCTTATCTGCATAAACTTTCTGTCTATTCTGAGATGCCTTTAAATTCTGCTTGATCTTAACCATCTAGCCTTCCATATCCTTGAGCAACTCTGGCCAAAGTACCACTCTATCTGTTGGGTTGTCCCATCTCACTGGAGTATTGCATTTCCTACCATACAAGGCTTCAAATGGGCTCATTCTCAATGAAGATTGATATCCATTATTATATGCAAACTCAACCAAGTGTAATTAATCTTCCCACTTAGATGGCTTATCCATCACATACATTCTCAACATATCGTCAATTACTCAGTTTCCCCGCTCTATTTTCCCATCTAACTGTGTATGGTATGTTGTGCTAAAGTCTAGATTTGTACCAAATCATTTGAACAATCCCCTCCAAAAGTTGGAGGTAAACTTTGTATCTCTGTTCGAGACAATTTTCCTAGGTATCCTATGCAACCTAGAAATCTCCCTCATGTAAACCTCTACAATATTAGCCACTGTATGTGTTGTTTTTATAGGGAAAAAATGAGAAGCCTTTGTTAATTTGTCAACCACTACCATGATTGAATCATGTTGTCTTATTTTCCTTGATAATTTAGTTATGAAATCAATGGTTATCACTTACCATTTCTTCTTTGGGATTGGTAATGGATGAAGAAAACCTGTTGTGTGCCTATGTTCATCCTTCACCTTCTGACATTCCATACATTGAGCGATGTAATCAGAAACATCCTTTTCCATTCTCAGCCAAAAGAATTGGCTTGTTACTGTTGTAATTGTTTTTTAGTAACCATGATGTCTAGCATAAGGAACATCATGCATTTCCTTCAATACCAAATTCCTCAGTTCTTCGGAGCTAGGAACATAGATTCTATTCTTATGCATAAGTAATACATTTTCCTTTATCTCATAATCCTTTATTTTTTGTTGTACATCTCCTTGTTGTAAGATTTCCTTTATCTATAGGAAATGTTGATCTATAACAAGATCATCTAAAAAAATTCTCTTCAATTTTGACTGATGCATATTGATAGCAGTAACATGCATGAAATGCACTCTTCTACTAAGTGCATCAACAGCTTTATTCTCTTTTCCTTTGATATGCTTGATATCAAGGTCATATTCACTTAAAAATTCTAGCCATCTTGTTTTCCTGACATTCAAGGTAGGTTTTTCAAAACGATACTTCGAGCCAATGTGGTCTGTCCTTAATTAAAAACTCTTCCCTATGAGACAATGTGTCCACATCTTCAATGCATGGACAATGGAAGGAAGATCCAATTCATGTATGACATAGTTCCTCTCATGTTCTTTAAGATTTCTAGACCATAACCAATGACATTTCCATTTTTCATGATGAATTCCCCAAGTCCTTCCTTACATGCATCTGTACATACCAAAAAAATTTCATTCGGGTCAACAATCCTTAACACAGGTGAACTAGTAAGTAATTCCTTCAACAAATTAAAATTATCTTCACACTTAGGTGTCCATTCAAATTTAGTTCCCTTATTTTGCAAAGTGATGGGATGAGAAATCTTAGAGAACCCTACTATGAACCTTCTGTAGTAACCAACTAATCCCATAAAAGATATGACTTTTGACACATTTTTGGGTGTTGGACATCCTCTAATGGATTCAATCCTCTCTGGATATACTGCTATGACTTGCTATAAAATAATGTGTCCCAAGTAATGGATCTTCTTTTGATAAAAATAACACTTACTCAGCTTGGAATACAACTCATGTTCTCTCATCACTTGCAATATCAGTCTTAAGTCTTAAGTGATGTTCATTTTCCCCTTCAGACTTGGAATAGACAAGTATGTCATCCAAGAATACTATGACAAACTTATCCAAATAATTTCTGAATATGCCATTCATTAATCACATAAAGACAATTGGTGCATTAGCCAATCCAAATGGCACAACTATGAATTCATAATTCCCATACCTGGTTCTAAACACTATCTTATGAATGTCTTCTTACTTGATCCTTACCTGATGGTATCCTGACCTCAGGTCAATTTTGAAAAATATATTTTCTCTTCTTAGTTGATCAAAGAGGTCATCAATTCTGGGTAGATGATACTTTTTTTTTATAGTATACTTATTTAGTTGTCAAAAGTCAATACATAGCCTCAAGTTTCAATCCTTGTTTTTGACAAAAAATATTGGTGCTCCCCCAGGTGAAATAGTTGGAAATATGTACCATTTCTTCAATAATTCCTCCAACTGTATTTGTAATTCTTTTAACTCTGGTGTGCTCATTCTATAAGGTGTTTTTGACATTGGGGCAGCTCCTAGCACTAAATCACTTGAGAAATCTATCTCTCTTCTTGGTAGAAACCCTAGTATTTCTTGGAATACATCTTCAAATTCCTGTAGTACCGATAAATCTTCAAGGCTTGGCCCCTTTGTATTTTCTGTCTCTTCCACATGAGCTACATACAATTGACATCCTTTTCTAAAACATCTCTTTAGTTGTAAGGATTAAATATCCCTTATAGAGATGGGTCTTGGAACTCCTTTCACAGTGTTCTATTTTCCATCTCCATGAAGATAGGTAAATGTCTTGCTATGACAATCTAGGACAACATGATGATTTTCCAACCAATCCATTCCAATTAGAATATCATAAGACCCAAAGGGTATGATATTCTAATCAACACTAGTATTCAGACCATTAAGACTTATGGAACAATTTCTAACAATATCATGGAATCTCCATTTGGTTCCAGTGGCTAACTGAACCAAACATGATTTTCCAAGATTACTTTTCTCCAAATGTAATCTATCCACTATTTTAGGATCAATGTAAAAATGACTTTCTCCTAAATCAATTGAAATAAAATCAGGTTGATTTATGATCTTACCTTCCACCTCGATCATATTGGATTGGTACTCTGCTTGTTGATCATCTAAAGCTGCATAAATTCTTCCCATATCTTCAATTGTTGTAGCCTCTTGGACGTTGTGTAGTCTTCACTCTATCCTTTATATGTGGGCAATCCTTGTACAAGTTATCTTAATTGCATCCCCAACATTGGATTGGTGGTATTCCCCATTTTCCCAAGGATTCATCTTTCTTGGATTCACCCTTAGCATACTGATCTTGATGATTTCTATTAAGCTCATTCCTATTGAAGGGATGTTTGAATCCTTTCCTCCTCTGATCGAAATTACCCTTCTTCTTATCCTTCCAAGATTTATATAGGGATTCTCTTCCCTTGCCTTGCTCATACATATATTTATCCTTCCTGAAGGCCTTAGTCAAGGTATTGGGCTCATAATACCTAATATTTTCTTTATAAAGGGTTGGCAGTCCACTTAGAAACCTCTGTATTTTCACCTTCTCATCATTAATGAACCCGACATAATTTAACAACCCCAAGAACTTCTTCTCATATTATGCCATAGTCATGCTTCCCAACCTACGTTAAAAGAACGCCTTCATTTTATTGTCATATAAATGCTCGGAGAGGTACTCCTTCTAGAAGTACTTCTTAAATTGCTTCCAAGTGATCCTCTTCTCACTAATATGTTCAACTTGCTTCAATTTATCCCACCACATTTCGGCTTTCCTGTGTAAATGGTAGGTGGAAATCCTGGCTTCTAGGTTTGATGAATAGTTATTCATTTGAAAATATCTCCCGAGTCCAAGAAACCATGACTCAACATAATCTTCCCTTTCTCTTTCACCATTAAAGGATGGTGGCTTTAGCTTCCTCAACTCTCCTTGCAAACTGTCTAATTCATGTATTCTTCTTTGGTGCCTAACAGGAGACACCTCTAGACTACTTATGGAATCTTGTGATGCATAAAAATTCCTTGTTGAGTAGGGAGGTGAGTTATGTCTATGAGTTCTGCTAGCACTTTTTGAATAACTAGCTCTTCCATGATCATATATTATTTCATGATATTTGCCTTATTCCTCTTGTTTTGAGTTTGATCCCCTCTTCATTTTCCTCTACAACTGATTTAAGCTCTACATCACTCGAACATTTATCTAACTTTGTTCTCTCATCAGTCTCGCATTGTCTTCTTTGTATCTCTGCACTTCTATTTTCAGGCTTCTTACAGTTTCTATCAATTTTTCTTGCTCCCCTCTGCCCTTGTGTCCATTAGATTATGTCTCTGCATTACCAACTCTAATATTATGATTTTGTCTTTCTTTGATGCCAATTTGTAACATACCCTGCCACCCACAGGCTAGGGTACACTACCTTCAAGCCCACCCTTGGACTTATTTATCATGGCTCGAAGCTCCTTCTCCTTCTTCCATTTATTTAATACACATTTTGCACTAATGTGTTTAAACCCCTTAATTCTGTAAAATGTGCAAGCAACCATTTTGTTAGAATTAAGCATATGATAAACAAAATTTGCCAAACAATGCTACCAGTCCTTTTTATTCTCAACTCATGAAGAAAATATATGTATCAATCTGCATCAAATAACACTTCCATGTTATCCCTTAGCCGATACATAATTTAATTCTTCATAGGAACTCCCTTCAAACCACTTCCCCGGGTGACCACGACTCGAAACTGCGGCCCAAATCCTTCCTAGCTCTTTCTGTGTTAGAATTACTATATCGAAGATCATGTGGTCAAAAATCAATCGAGGGCTGAGATCGATAGTCAATAGGATCTCCGAGACTTCGAATTCATGAGTTCCGGACTGTCCACACTCTCAACTCTTATAGGGTGCCAAGTCTTCAGACTTTAGGATCTATTGCCACATATCCTGTCCCGATCAACGACTAAGATTTCCTTCGCAACTTCGGGTTTCGTGGATTTCCCAAGCACGCCTCTCCACAGATATCCCTAAGTGTCAAAATATCGTAGTTCCTCTCCTTCCTCCACGTATCACCTCCCAATCAATGGTGGAAAGTAACTCCAGCCTTCAAGAGTTATTGACCAAAACTGCCTATGCCTTGAATCCTTCATAGTGCCAAGTCTACGGACTACGGGATCTACTACCATGTGGTAGAAAATAAGGCACAGAAATGTGGCCCTATATGAAGGATGACATATTTATTATAATAATTGGCACGAATGGTCTTTGAAAAACATGAAACACGGTGACATGTGGCGAGCATCAAGTGTTTCCATGTCACCTTAGGTGATGTCAGCAGGCCACATCACTCCAGTGCCTCTCGACTTTGGGACTTTGGAACTTCGGAGCTTAGGGAGACTTCTCCACACTACACCACAAATCCCCCGAACATTGAACTATCGAATCAGTTGATTTGCAGACACGTGTCCTCAAATATGAATGATCTAGATTTACTCTGGGGATTTGGTACTTTGGAGGTTTTCACTGCTGAACACCACCACACCCCCGAACTTTCGAACGCTGAATTTACAAACCATTGTTAATATTGGGACACATGTCCCTGAATATGAAGGGTCCATATTTCTCCGGAGTTCGAGACTTCAGAGGTTTTCTTTGTCCAGAAAAGAGAAAACTTCACCATAATCTATTGATCATCGGTGATCGAATGAACCCTTTACCCAATTATTCGACTCCTGACCATTGGTCGTTAGTGATCAGATATTTTCCTTGCATGCAACATGAGGGATTGATTCTCCCAGAGTGTCAATCCTATGAACCTCCATGATATCTATGGCTCACATTCGCTCATGCGTGGATCTGATGGCTGAGACTTAAACCTACTTAACCTTTTTCTTCTCCTTCATCGAATGAACCTTGCTCACCTACCCTCTGATCCAACGATCCTGGATCTCTCTTGATCCCACAGTGGTGATCACTCCTAAATTCGAAAGGGATGGTCACGATCCTTTGACCCCTTACAAAAAATCTCTGACGTTCTATCTCCTGCGTAGACTCTGCAATGCCATTCCTCCTAAGCTTTTCAACTTCAAGGTCGGAATTCAATCTCAACCAAGAGACTCTGAAAAATAGACCCAACCCATACTGGCTCGGTGTTTCAACTAGAAGCTCTGATACCAATCTATAACATACCCCGCCACCCACGGTCCGGGGTACGCTACCTTCAAGCCCACCCTTGGACTTCTTTCTCTTACTGATACCTTTTTAATATAATAAGGATGTGTAAAAGAAAATATCTAACGAAATGCACAACGATAACTAAAAAGAAAGCATATTATAAAGATTTAATTCAATGATAAATAAATACACAATGGAAAACATTCATATACAGGTAAATAATACCATAACAGAGAGTACTTATTTTTATAAAAGAAGATATCAAATGACTGCAGACCAAGGACGTTCCACCCAACTGTAGACACTACTGTTCCAAAACTCAACAATAGTGTCACCCTCGAGCTAGGGATATGAATCTACAAGGACGCTTCCAAAGTGTTACTTGGCTTCCCAAACCAGTCAACACTCAAGCTCTCATAGGCTTTCTGAGCACTCGCAGCAATCCAAGTACCCAATTCTCTTCTACCCATCCTGTGTCACCCAAGAGAATGGACCCCCACCCTTCTCTGCTATGCAGTCCCTCAGGCCATCCTTCTCCTTACAGGGCTCTAACGTAACAGGTCCAGAATCTCCATGTTGGAACTCTCAGGACTCGTAGCTGTGAACAAAGATAGACATAGGCCAACACATCTCAGACATGCAGGCCTCAAGTCAGGGCTAGATTACACCAACAAACTCTACAACCAAAAATACCATGGCTACTCTTCAACAGTTCATTTCCCTCTCCCCAAGCCAAGACTTGGATGATTAAGGATGAATAAGTGATAGGAAAGAATATAATGAATGAACAGGTGAGTAAGTGAGTGAACCAATGAACCAGTGAGAATGTGTCTGAGTGAAAAAATGAACTCCCCAACAAACCATGTGTAGGTTTAAGTATTTTTTGGGGAATAAAGAACCTCCTGGAATTCCACAAGAAGCTCATGTAATTGATCCTCTCCCTTAGACAAAAGGGTAATTAAAATAGGAAATAAACATTTATCCCCTCAATCCCCCTCTCTTGTGGAATCATAGCCCCCTATAACTCTAGTCCTTGTCCGTCTAGCAACCAATGATGTGTTTATTATTAATAATGATCAAAACATTACTTTTCTTAGGCAGACTAGCCTCTTTTAATTGTTTGGGCCCTCTGACCTCTTGACAATTAACAAAATACATTATTTAATATGGGGGCTCAAAACCTGGGATGTTATAGATATGTTGTTAAAATTGAGTAGAAATTTAAGCACCAGAAAAAATGGGAGTTCAGGTATGAAAATCCCCAGCAAACAAAGTATGATAAAGACAGCTCTAACAAACAATCTCTTGAAAACCAGTCCAATCCATAGGAAAAGAAGGGTCACAAAAAGACGAAGAAGGACACTGAAAAATTGTGTGATTTCCACAAAATCCCCTAGCACAACATCGATGAATGTCACTCAAAACAATCATTGGTGGTCGAGATCAAAGACAAGGATTTGAACCCTGATTCAGAATCTGATTCAGAAAATACTGATAGAAGACAGATCATTGATGCAGACCCCACTGCTATTGTCACGACCAAAACAATTCAACCAGAAGAACCATGTGATCCTGAGGAGGGGGATCTCCTTTTTCATTCACAAATGAGGGTGAAGGGGACCCTGCTGCATTTTATTGTTGATAGCAGAAGCCAGAAGAACCTCATATCAATAGAGGTCATCAAACAATTGGGATTATCGACAACACCACACCTGCTACCATACAACATTAGGTGTCTTTTCCAGGGACTAGATCTCCGTGTCAGTCAACAGTGCCAATTTTCATACAACATCGAACCCTTCAAGGATGAGGTATTATGTGGTGTTTCCCCAATAGATTTTTGTGATGTTCTCTTGGGCCAGCCATATATGTGGAAGCACCACGATATCTACGAGTGTCGACCCCATAGTGTTATTGTTACTATAGGGGGTCATATCTACATGATACCAGAGGTAGTTCCAACTACTGTCCCACTTAAACAATGTCACAAGGTAGTATCAAATACTACAAAATCCATCTTCTTCATAATATGTTCAAAAGGTGAATGAAAGGATACTGCAGCCACTATAGCCTCGACCCAAGCACCTTCTATCCAACAGAAGCAAGTCAAAAATATTGCAGCAAATCACAAAGATTCCTTCTACACATAGTCATCTGATGTAGCCCAAGTGGTTGAACATATTCAACCCCACCAACAACAGGTTCATGGAAGCCTTCCAAAACCCAAGCAGTGCAACGTCTCCAGCAAGGCAAGCAACTTACCAAGATGCAGATTCAACAAACGCTTTTCCCTCTCCCCTGGGCACTCAACGCAATGGAGAAAATTTCTTCCTAAGGAGGGAGGATTGATCCAGGTGGATATTGGTGGCCACCCACCTTTTCCAACTGGCTCAAAATAGTTTTTTGGCAATTTTAGTATTTTACTATTTTTACTAGTTTTTAACTTCTGGGGCCATTTTGAGGGCCTAAATGAAGTTTTTTTAGTATTGAACTTCTCAATAATATTCAAAGGATTTGATTGAGCCCCCAAAATGAATCTCCTCAATGATGCCTTTCCAACGATCTATCGTGCACTGCAAATGGAGATTGTATGCCAAAGTTATGCCACTGAGAAGTTGATACACCAAACTACGCAAAATGGGGTCCACAAAATTGTTGGCTTTTCATCTTCTGGGGTTAGGGTTTTGGATTTTCTTTATGATAAAAATTCCTTTGGAGCCTCATTGTAAAAAATTATCTTCTTTCAAATGCGAGTAGTGGGCACATATCTTCTCAGAGATAAGCTTCCACCATTCTAGCGAGTCTTTCACTCTATATTTTTACAATCTTTGTACATTTTCTCTCATTAATAGAAAATTGTGCATTACTGTATCTTTGTGTTTATGGTTGCATCTTTGATACATTTTTGTTATATTATTGGATATCTGAGTTATCTATGTACATTTCTTTATTATATCTCCATTCTCATTTCATGCCGAAAATAATCCGGATCAACTTTGAAATTTGAAAGCCGTATCCAATGAGACTTTATTTATTCTTTTCGATCTCGTCTAGATTACTTGAGAAAAGTAGCCTCCTGGAATCTTCTTTAATCCCTTTTCAGACTCTTTGAAAAAGAAAAGATTGTCGAGTGATCTTGTTTCCCTTCATGCTTTCCAAACTCAAATTTGAAGGCACATCTGCCCGATGATAGTTTGCCTTTTTTTGGTCCAGATGGCTAATTTTACAAATAAAGGTATGCTCTAGGAACTTCGGTTCTCTAGAAGAGTATTCACAGGCGTAATTTTAACCCTTTTTCTGGCTTAAGGGACTAAATCTTTGAAAAATGACCATTCTCCTTGGTTTTGGTTTATCACCGTTTTCAGGCCTTGGAGATTACATACGAAAAATGAACCCCCCCGGAGTCCATAGTTAAGCTCTTTTCAGACTCCCTAAAATTGAAAAGATCATCGAGTGACCTTGTTCCTTCACACTTGTTAAATTGGTCTAGAAGAATATTTATTCACATGAGTTTAAACCTTTTTCTATCTAATAGATTATAGTGGAAAAATGTATGCCTCGAGAGATTTGTCTCGTCGGGAGAGTTCTCCTCAGTTACTTTTATACTTTTTTGGGATAAGGAGACTAAACTCAACAAAAGGATGTGAGTCCATAGTTAATCTCTTTTCAGACTCCTTAAAATTGAAAATATTGCTGAGTGTTCTTTTCTTTATGACACTCGTTAAAATGGTCTTGAAAAGACGTCTTTTCTGTGCAATTTTAACCCTTTTTTGAACCAACTAGACTAACATCAAAAAAGGTACTCCCTGGAGTCTTTTTTTTTTTTTTTTAGACTCTCTAAACGTGAAAAAACTACCAATACTACCTTCTCTGGGATCATAAAAAATTACATAGAATGGGTCTAATTGTGTCATGCTTAATCGCATTGTGGGTCTCATATTTGCATCTTTGTCCTAATGTCGGCTCCATGTTTCTCTCAACTGAACATTTGAAGCATTCCTTACACGCAAGCCATGCAACACTTTATGTCTCTATGACCTGACGCCTTGACCCATGGATGAATTTTCCTTGAGTGTCTTTATCTTTCGTATGTCTCATTTCCCTCAACATTAGTATGTTCCATGCACTTGGAACCATTTTTCTTGTCATGACACTCATTCCTCCTTTGTATTGTAGCATTCTTTTCTTCTTTTTCAAGCTCTTTAAAAATTGGAAAAGACAAAAAAATCAAATATTCCAAAAAGAGGGGACGAGAAATATTCATTTTTTTTTCGGTAGCAAAGGTAGTCTCCCTTGGACAGAGGACATCCTTCCATTTGTTCATCAAGCATAGGGATATAGTATTACCTTAGGAAATTGTTCTCTCTACATAGAGTGTTGTCCTCCTCCATTTTGTTACTCTTCCAAACCTATGGAGAGTTTGCGTTACCTCCTGCATCAAAAAATTATTTCAATGTCATGCTGCCTGAGTCTGATCATCTTTCATGATTTTTTCCAAGGGAAGTTTTACATATCCTGATTCGACCTTTCTCCAATTTGTCTCTTTATTTCCTTGAGTCAGCCATCTCAAGAGTCCATTCAAGTTTAGATTTTAAATCGATTAAGTTCTATGCCTTATCATCGAGATCCTCCAGTATTTTCTCAATGGATTTTCTAAGAGATAAGAGTAGTGATTCTTACACTCCCATTGTACTCCTACATGAGTTTTGAAGATCTTGAAGTTGTAGCTCGAGCTATGAATACTTCATCTCTAGCCATAGGCATCACTAGCTTATTGAATATGCATACTGTACTTGTATATCTTTGACTGATTTTGAGATGTAGATTCATTGTGTATTGCTCACGCCTACACTTTCTATAGTTATATGGAATGGATTTGTAATGTATTGTATTGGAAGCCATGATTTAGTTCATCCCGAGCATGGTTATTCTGGCCTCGGAGAGACAATTGTTGTTTTGAGGATGGCACTTATCGAAGTCTATTCCCGGGCTCACTCGATTTTGTGCATTGGTGAATATGTTGTAATGTATTTCGGCCATTACTTGATATTCTGACCTTATACATTAGGGGGAATTTGTTATATCCCTAAAATGCCCTACTCATGCATACGTGGCATTGGCCTTCTTGCTTACATAATTTTCCAAATCACTACTTAGAAACTCTACTTAAAAAAACAATTTTTAGAGCATGTACGCGCCCTGCACCACTACTGCCCGCAAACATATGCTTGTTGCATGTTATAAAACCCACATACATATGCTTGATACACAATAAATATCCTGTGTGTACCTCTAAAATTTGCAAAAGTTAAAAATTTGTAAGGAATTCAGTTGAATTTACGGGCTATTGAAGTTTTCCCAACCAATTCACCTATTATAGCCAATCCCCCAATCAAATAGCCATCCTTGTGTCATATAAAAGGAGGTATTGGGGTCTGATTTCACAAACAAGCATTAGAACGGTGAAACTCTGCCCAATTTCACTTCCCTTCCTAGCCCAATCATTTGCAACCTTTTGTGAGTTATTGCCTTAGCATTCTCTCTTCAGGCCCCTTTCTTCAATTCAATCCATTCCCTTTCCTTGAGGTGATTAGTAGATTGTGAGAAGATGAGTATTGAAGGTTCACTTGGAGCATTGTAAAGAGGATCCTGGATCAGGTTCATAGAATGGTAGCCGACAAGGATTGTAAGTTTTAGTCTTTATTTAATGAATAAAAAAATCTCTTTTTCCTATCCCAATTGATGATGTTTTATGTCTTTTCTTTGATTTATACATAAAATTTGATATATAACCCTAATTTATGAATATAAATAACATGTTTGTAGCCTTATTTGCCTAGTATTGGATGTAAGTCAACATTGGGAGGAGACTTCCAGTCTTTGGAGATACAAATATTGAGGAGATCATCACCAGACACTAGATAAAAGGTACAGTTACTGATATTCTCTTCTACTTCTTTATATTCATTTATTTTTGTATGTTTGAGGTACTGTAGAAACTATATTGACTTTTAGGCAGTCATTTTCTTTGTTTATATCCTAAAACCTGACATAGCTATAGGGGGATTTTCCCATTAGCAGTGGATATCCTCTTTAAGATAGGATTCCAGCTCATCAGGGTGGATTACATGGACATACAAAATTCTAAACTAGTCATCCAATACTGGACCACTCTACAATCATCTAGTATTAAGAAGGTTCTATGGGCGTCTGGTAACAACATCTTATAGGCATCTGGTACCTGCTCTTGAAAATATGGATTTCACCAACCAAATGGAATATCATTGATAAACTCAAGAAATTAGTTGGGATCATCATTAACCATTATATATTTGTATAATACGAATGCCTTATTCCTCATGCACTTCATGCATGAGGATGAAGGAATCTTAACAAAAGTAAATGGTGTGTCAACTATTTTGAAGGGATTCATATCTACTCAACCAAGAATGGTGTGTTTGTCTTGGTATGAACTATCTTTAGTTTCCATTGTACCAGGTTGTTTCTCTTTTAAAAGGCAGTTTGTAGGTCATCATAAATATGATATATGATATTGTTATGATGCCACATTTCAATCTGAATATGTATCCTCTGTAAATTTCTTCTCAATTGTTGAATGTTAATATAAATTCAAGTTCGATGATTCTATACGTTCTTTAGAATTTGATATTCTATGAGTTTTAACATCTTCCTTGTTGGAATCGGCAAGGGCCCAATGATCCATCTTGGTGAGCTTGTTATAAATTATTGATATAGTTTTTTCATCCGGTACTAGTTCTTGTATATGTTGGTTCCATTTTCTTTCCACATTATAATTTAAATTTATATAGTGTATGTATCACATTGTGGTTGCTAGATATTTATGAATAAGAGGAGTGAGTGAGTTTTGAATTTAGTTGTGTTTTTGTGAGTTTAATAAGTGTGTGGTGCACCGTGTATTTTAGTGATTTTATAACAATCAATGTGTGAAGGGTAGTTACAGAGTTTATGGGGTTTTTCATATTGCATGTTTCAAACTTTGATTTCTTTTAGAATTGACCTTAAAATTCCAAGTGTGTTAATCCAAGAACATATCAAGACTCCATATTTTGTACTACATGAGCCAACAAATAGAAAATCTTGACAAGATTTATGTTTCTGTGTAAAAAAATAGTAGCTTCCAGAATTGCCAGCTGTTTATTAAATTATCTCCCTTTACCTAGTGTTAATCAATTTGAAGAGTGTGAAGAATATAATAAGAAGGATTACATTACATTGTAACTATAGAATATACTCTCTGGTAGATTTCATTGATAGGTTTTTAAACTGAATATTGTGATTAATCCTTGGGAAAAACAAAGGTTATGTTTGACAATGATTTAGGATCCAATATACTAAGTGATGATAGATTAGATTACCTATTTCGATCACCTATAGTGTAGAAAATATATTGATTGCGAATATCGGTTAATTAATTTATGATTGGTTATACATTATACATATAATTGCACCAACACACACATAACCTTTCATGATCAATACAAAGAGGAATATTAAAATATGAAGACTTCAACGATACATTTAAAGAGCTACAAGGACAATTTCATGAAGAAAAAGGTCACAACAAGACTAACTACACTCTCCAAGGTATATTTCAGTACAAGATAGATAAGCTCTATGTGAATGACATTGGGGAGGTAAGTTTTGAATGTCCCTAAGATTGGGAGACTCGATAGACTAATGGAGAGATCCTTGTTGTGGACATATCGACGTATAGAGATGAGTTCACTTGAGACACTCTAATATTGTTAAAGGTTAGACCATGACCATAGCTACGCCTCAGAGTGCTATCTTCAAGGATTATCTAGCCCTCACTATGAAAGACATGTCAAATATTGTATGGGTCTACACATACCACAACTTCAGTAGGATAGCTAGCATGCATATGATGAGTCCAGTTGAGTAGCCATAGGATGGTCATCTTGGATTGGAGTGATGTTATAACACCTAGATGATGATATGCTAGTCCTCTGGATGAAGTGATGTTATAACACCATAGAGTAGGTTGGCTAACATGCATGTGATGATACCAATTGAGTAGCTATAGGATGGTCATTCGAGATTGGAGTGATCTTATAAAACCTAGATGATGATATGGTGGTCCTCTGGATGGAGTGATGTTATGACACTGTGGTCCTCCTAACTCGAGTTGATGATAGTTGGTCTTCCTGGATTGGAGGGATGTTATAAAACCTAGATGATGATATGGTGGTCCTCCAAATGGAGTGATGTTATAACAACATAGTCCTCTTGAATGGAGTTGACGATAGGTGGTCCTATTGGATTTGAGTGGTGTTATAACACCTAGATAATGATATGGTGGTCCTTTAGATAGAGTGATTTTATAACACCATGGTCCTTCAGAGTGTAGTTTATGATAGGTTTTTCTCCATATTGGTGTGATGTTATAACACCTAGATAACTATATGGTGGTCCTCCTGGATTGGAGTGATGTTATAACACTGTAGGTGATGATAAGGTGGTCCCCTTAGATTGGAGTGATGCTATAATAACTAGATAATGATAAGGTGATCCTCCTAGATTGAAGTGATGGTCATATAACACCTAAGTAATGATGCAATAATCCTCCTTATGGAGTGGACATGATGCCTTGAAGTGCTGGCCAAGGAAAATATTTCCTATGATGAAAGAAGTCAAGTAAAAGTTATAAAGTTGTGAAGAAAATCCCAAGATAGATGTTGGCTATGTGAAGCGCAAGTCAGACATAATGTAAAGTCATGTAAGAGTCATGTTGGACATATATTTATATATATATATGAGCTCCTCCAATGATTGTGACATATTTCTCTTTCTCTTGTGCACTTGGTTTTTCTCTGCAGTTGTCTGGGGAATTTTGCTACAACTATTCATGGTCTTTCTAGGGTTTGTTATGTCTTTGTCATGCCCATTGGAGACTCACTATGACATGTGTCTTTTCCTTGGAGGATCAGTATGACTTGTGTCTTTTCCTTGGAGGTTCTCTATGGCTTGTGTCTTGTCCATGGAGGCTTGTTATGACTTGTGTATTCTTCTTGGAGGCTCTCTATACTTGTGTCTTGTCATTGGTGGCTTGCTATACTCTTTCCTTGCACTCTAGAGGTACTTGCTATATTTTTTCAAGATGTATCAGAGATCTGGTTTTTTGTCTATGGGTTATGTATTACATGGTCTTTCATCTTGTTTTAGGACTAATCCGTAAGTGCGGACACAAACCGATCTCCCTAGATCCACCTAGATCTAGAACAAAACAGGACAAAACATGACACTTTCCTTAAGTTTAAGTATTGAATTTACTAACTAAAGAAGGATGAGTGACATACCGTTTAAATGTCGCTTCCTCTTGCTATCGCTATCCTAGCTCCGTTCAACGCTCATACAATGATGGACCTGCAAAAGAATGAAACCAACCAAAGTGATAGCAATAACATAAACTCAATATAAACCTATGTATGTGATCAAGGAATCATACAATAAAACACAACGAGCTTTATAGGAAAGAATCATATTACTGTATCATATTAAATGTGAAAGAGAGATTACAACC
>ML782288.1:481626-496009 GCA_009831015.1 Picea engelmannii
CACTCCAACCAAGCTAATAATTCCAAGCCAACTAAAAGCTAACCCAAGCTCAAGCTAACTTTCTCCATGAGAACTCCTCTCCTTTTATAAGTTGAAGAAGATAAGGTGAGGAGGTTAGGATGATCCCACTAAATCATGAAAGCGAGTAAGATCCAAACCATTCGGATGCCACCTTACCATAGAATCTTCTCCTTCTAGAAGATTCGAGAAAACGCTCATTTTTCCCACGTGCTGGAATTCTCGTACCCTAGATATAGAGCAACCTGCGAACACCTCGCACCCTGGCTATAGTGCAACCTCCGAGAATGGGTCATTCTCTCACCCTGCCTATATAGAAACCTACAAACTTCCCTTTTTATAAGGTTTTTACATAGGAAAAAGCAATTTCTTTTCTCAGGAGAAGTTCTTCTCCCTTCTCTCTTTAGGAACTCAGGCCACTGACCCCTCTGAAGGCAACATATAGGTTTACATCATTAATGATCATAGGGATGACGAAAATAATGTGTAACACATCTCTCCTTTTTCCTAGGGTTTTTGGCAAAGGACTTGATAAAGCCATGATTGGATATTGATTTATAAGGAATTGATAATAGTGAAAGGTTGGTGATTATATGGGTGTTACAACTGATGGGATAAAAAAAAAACTCAAGATACACATAAATAAACAAATGAACACAAGAAATGCAAATTTACATATTAACATAACAATATCCAACTAAGTTATTGAAAGTCAACTAATGATACCTTATTCTCCATCTACATAATAAAATCAGACCACATTTTTCCTTGTATCATCTTGAATTCTTATTGTGATGAATAATTTTCATATTGTTTCTCTTGTCACAACATGGAATATGGACTAGTTAAAGTAATAAATATCCAATCATTTACTTTTTTGTACAAAATTAAAAAATATATATATCATTTCAGATATTAAATATACTTACAAATTTTCATATTAAGGCTTCTAAACCTGTTTGGCCGCTGTGATGTGTGGCATGAAATTTGGAAAGCTTGGAATTCGAGGCCTTGTCCTAAAACATACACTAATTCAATTTATTTATGCACCAATAAAATACAAAAATCATTTAATGAATTTGAAATAATCTTATGACCAAATTCAAATACCTCTGTTCTCTCCCCACCAGAATTCCTCCATGCATTCGCTCTATCATATTCTTTCACGAGATCTTTCCATACTTTCACACTTACATCAATTGTCCTTCTTTTGTTCCTTATCTCAAGAGGAATTTGTTTTATCTTTTTCATTTGGTTGAAATGAAATATCTTGCAGTTTTGAGTCATTTGTTTTTTTTATTTTCTTTACTAACCAACATGTCCCAAATTCAGTCTCCATGTCATGGATGACTTATTTTTGAAGGTGCATGGTTATCTTCGATAATGGAAGATGTAGATTCTCTTTGAAGAATTGAAGGAATGATTCCTTAAACCTAGGCATGAACACTTTCCCGACATCTATCATTCTGATATTCCCAGAGAGAACATCATATTATACCTCAATTTCATATGTACCAATGCAAGATGCATAACATGTATTGGTGGTGGAAGAAATATGTGTCCCAGGATTGGTTGGGATATTGGATGTCTATGCTCCCGGTTCCACATTCTTAGAGGTTATTGCTATTGATTTTCTCCTTGATATTTTGAACGATCTAGGAGTTGATGGGGAATCAATCAATTCCTTTTGACGAGGTTTATTTTGTTGGACTATTTCAGTGCCTTTAGTAGATCATTCTTCCACGTATTTGGCAAGCATGGAAAATTCCATACCTTCTAGTTTCTTCACTTATTTCACCCCCAATATAGAATTCATTGCCTCTTTCAGTTTCTCACTGTCATGTCCCTATATATGTATAATAAATTTCTTATTTTAAATTCAAAAATAAAATAATAAACCCTATTTATAGAGAAAAATTCTTCTTTTAGAATTTTGAAATAAAAAACTACAAAATACAATTCAAGCAAGCAATGGAAACATGTACAAATCTATAAATTGAGTATGAAATACCTCATTCTGGAAAGAATCAGATCCCTTTTCTCGTTTCCATCTACTACTTGAAATTGTTTAGCATCCTAGGGTAAATGTTTTTCCTCTAGATAGTGGAAAATTCATTATTTTTTCTATGCACGTTTTTCTCCCTTCCCTCTAACTTTTATAAACAGTAATAGTGAAAAATGGATGGAAAAGGGTTTGATTTTCATCTCTGGTAGGGGGTGAATGACATGAGGAAATTGATTTTGTGACTACTGGAGGCCGAATCACACCCATAAATCATTTTTTTTTTAGTGAAATCCACAACAGAGGAGGGGTGTGTCAAGATCTCTTCCCACCATCAATAGGGATCCAATCGATTAGTTATTTTATTTCATAGACTCAAGGAATTATCATGGTCTAATCCAACTCCATGCAGAAGTTCCAAGCTCCCTCGATTTTCAATTGTGAGTATGAGAATGGAAAATTGGTGGATGATTTACATTGTATGTGGTTAATAACGTGATTTATTCATTGCATGGTATTTTTTTTTCATTTTTTTTAATAGTTGGTGCTAAATTGGGCATCATTAGCATTTCATTTAGTGCCAACTATTGGCCAAAAATGTAATAATTTTGGGGCTAACATTTCATCTAATTTAGCACCTATCATCTTGCATGATGTGTAGCTATTGGAGGATATTTTTCATGCATCACATAGAATATATTTCAACATCTATTCTTTGCAATAAAAACATTCTAGGGATTCAACTGTGCCCTAATAAATCTAAATTACAAACATAACATAAATTTTTTTAGAGGGAGTTGTGATATCTAACCTACAACTTACATAATGAAATTGGATTTTTTGACAATATGAACATGGATCACAAGGCTATATGCATTGTCATAGGAGGAAACAATTATGTTAGGCCCTATAGGAGGATTTTAGACCTTCAAGGATAATCATAACTACTCATACCACCACACATGACCTCTTACTAGTCTTCTAGTCACTTGAAATAGTGATGATGATATGGGGCCCCTTGCATGGACCGTGAAAAGAAATCATATTAACAAGATAATATCAACAAAATTCTCTTGGTGCATAGATGTTGTGTGACTAATTTCATTGTTGTGTATTACATGATCTAGAGGAGGCCATAGAAAAAGGATGTGGATGACATAGACCTACTAAATATGTTGGGTATGTGTTATATTCTTTGCACGAGTAGTAGTGTCTACGTTTCATTGGGTGCGTAGGGGAGAAACCCCCCCCCACGTGGGGGTAATGGGGCAACACTCTCGATAAAAAAAAAAATCCTCGAGAAACATGTCACATTTTTTCCTCATTTTTTGTGTTGCCTCTATTTTCATGTCCTTTGTTGGGTGGTTTTCGGCACATGGTTTTTGTCGATGGTTTTCTATTTTTGGTTAAGGAATTAGGGTTTTTGACTAATATAGGTCATTGGATTAGGGTTTTGGATGTCGTTGGATCCTATATGTATATTGTATTGTAAACAATGTATCACTATGAATGAATATATAATATGTTGGTTTTCCCGGTTTGGGTTTTTCAGGGGAAAAATAGCTGTGTAATGTTTGTATTTTCCATTGTATATTTTATGTTCTTTTACTGAAAATCTATTTGAAATAAATATTGTACAAGGTTAAAATCTACAAAATCAACGAGAGGAAAGTGAGTGGCCATAGAATCAGATACAAAATTTGCACATACAATAAATATAAGAATACAAAACAACCTAAACCAAAGGAGGATGGTGTTTATGAATTCACAAATACTACAACATAGACGAGATAAAGTTATATAAACTATGTTGTTGTTTTTTTCAAATCTAATACATGATATTAATATGTCAAATATATGAGTAAAGTGAGGTTTTAAGTTGGATATCATATTTTTTGAAATGATATAATTGGTGTACTAAAAATCATTGACTATGTTGTGTATTATAGGGGCTAGACAAGGCCATGGAAATAGATCATGTCATATCAAATAAGGACACAACGAATGTCACAAGAAATCATGTAATCAAATTTTGACTTAACTTAGGTAGAATTTTGTGATACGTCCATCCTTTTTCACAGTATTATTAAAATTTATAGTGTATTATCCAATATTGAAATAAATTAATGCATGTTGTTGATTATTTCAGATGGATATTGGAGCAAGTTCATAGCCTAAGCATTCAAGTAGCAAAATAAAATAAAATATGTACATGGGCGTAGACCTAAAAATGTTAAATCACAAAGAACACAGTGGGTGGAAGAGGATATGACAATGGATCCTCCAAACACAACAAATAATTGCACTGAAGGAGAGGTTGGTCAAGACTATAGTACATGGGATGAATACTTTGAGAAAATTGTTTTTTATGCATGTTTTATATGTCGTGGAAAGAAAAAATTGAAACGAACAATTGTACAAAGATATTACATAGATGATGAGATTCCAGTGGGTAGTATGCCTCCTAAAATCGATTCAAATCCAATAGGAATTGTAGTAAGGAATTTTCCAATTTGATATAAATATCAAGTATACTTCTTTTAAACATTGTTTTATATTTTTTAAATAATTAATTTTTTTCTTGATGGATTCTCACAAGATAAAGTTCTTGTTTTAAAGTATCCTAGATCACCGACTTCCATCCTATAGGGATATGATAATTTATCATATGATACATCTAAAAACAATATGTGCCAATATACCAACTCGAAAGATGAGGAATTGATGAAAACAAGTAACCGAACAAAAACCAGTTTAGAGATGCATAATTTTCTTAAAGATGAGGGGAAGGTGGACTAAATACCCTACGAGAATGAATGTGATCAACATGATGAATTTCCCCTGGGTTTGAGATCAATTTAAAAACATACATTTGACCATCGACTATATTGTGATTGGCCTAGTGATCAACAACTACATATAGTGTATGAGGTGTTTCAATTTTGGGGTTACATATACATGATATGACCCTCTAATATTCATGGAGAAAATATAGGCCTCTTTATTGTTGAAAATGTACATGTGGGATAGAAAAATAGAAACAATTCACAACAAACCACTAGGATATTAATTCCATATTATGGTTCGTCATATTACACTGTTGAATTGAGAAGGTTAGCATAATATAAGCCTAGCATGTCATCATATGGTTTAAATTTGAATATGTATGCACATCATATCCAATTGGAAAGTGGAAAATAAATGAATAGAGGTCATATTATGTATATAGATGGATGTGCATACACACACAAAAAATTTGCAGGATTTATAAATAGTGATAAGGGAAGGGACCCTACTGTGAGACCGCATTGTCAATTTGTTGAGGTTATAAATGATAAAGATGGAGATATGGAAATATAGGTTGATATATTGATAATGGTTGAGGGTATTATGGACCTTACCACTGGGCATGAGTTATTGATTGATTACCCCTTCTTAAAAAGCACCCCTGCGTGAAAGAATATGTAAGAATAATGTCTCCCTAATGATGTTCTTAAGGGAAGAAAACCAAAGAATAATAAATGCATGTGGATTTATGTTTTATAAACTGTGTTGTCAAAATTGTGTTTTATTCAAATCATGGTATAAATAAATAACTCTATAAAATAACGTTCCATTATTAAATTGATGTATATATGTTCATACATTTTATATTTTAATTTGTTAAGCCATATTTGATTATATTTCTTTGAAATTGATAAATTTGTGATTTATCCAATTGTTTCCAAACATTAAATAATGGTTGTGTTTGTTGATAGGTAGAAGATGATGATGAAATAACATCTACTAATACCCAAGATCCAACTGAGCTATTCATATTTGGATGGGATGATGCAAACCATCCTTTAAACTGTACCAAGACGAAAAAATCATATTTAAAGAGAATTCTACCACCTGAGAAATTTGAACAGTTGATGAGATTAACATACATTAGTGACAAGCCACCTAGACTTACTAATGATGATCATGATAGTGAAAATGCAGTGCATGAAGAAGGATTGAATGAAATGCATACAGGCTTCTTTGGGGATGGAAAAAATGATTACAACAATGATCATATGGATGACAATAACGATGACAACAAGGGTAATTATCACGGACATAAATTTGATGATAACAACCTGATAGACTCCATTAAGAAATAAAAAAAAACGCACATGTTCAAATCGAGTGCAAGTAGAACCTCAAAAGTGGCATGCAAATTAATATTATTAGAAATCAATTCACTATTTGGTTGGTCAGACAAAGGAATCACCAGCCTACTGAAGTGAGTTGAAATATATTTCTTACAATGAATTATCAATTGGTATATGTAATTCGTTCATTAATAGTCTTAATATATATTTACATATCAAACATGTTCATCATAAGTCAAACATTTAATTGATATAATCTTTGGCAATCTTTCAGGGCACTAAAAACCAAAATATTTCCTAAAGAGAATGTGTTTCCATAAACTTGCAGAGAGAGGCATCAGTTGTTGGTTGAGTTGGGGATTGAATATAAGCAAATTCATTCATGTAAAAATAATTTCATTTTATACAAATATGAATATCAATACAATTTATAATGCTCTATATGCAAAGAGAAGAGATATCATACATATCCTACAATTTCAAAGAAGGTTTTATGTCACATGCCAATTAAACCTAGACTTTAATGAATGTTTCGTTGCAAGTCACTTGCACAATTTATGGACTAGCATGCAAAGAATAGGAGTAAATATTTATTCATGCAAATTACGACTGACTCCAAAGCATTGAAACACATAGACGAAAAATGGCCAAGAAAATTCAAAGGTGAAATCCATAGTATTCAGTTTGGTATTACAATTGATAGATTGTGCCCATTCTCTTTCATGAGATCAAATTGTAGTTTTTTTACAATAGGATTGATAGTATACAATATCCCCCCATGGATGATTGTTATAAAGGATCACCTTATGATCACTCTTATTGTTCTAGGAAAACATCAAGTTAAAAACATGGATGTTTATCTTGCACCTTTTATTGATGAGATGAAACTACTGGAAAGGCATAAGAATGTATGAAATATCTGGTCCTCCGTCAAATAGGTCCTTCATTTTGTATGGTGTTCTATGTTATACTATTCATGATTTCTCGGGACTTGGAGTTTGTTCTGGTAAGATAAACAATTTTACGTATTTACACTAATAATTTATTTTCATCCCAACTTTCATCTTAGTTTTATACTATTATTTTGATGTTATTAGCATTACTTATTGAATTGTAGGGCTTCAAACAAAGGGGATATTTTCATGTCCAAGATGTGTAGAAAAATTTCAAGGGTGGTATTCTAAATATCTACATAAATTTGTTTATGAAAACAACATGGTTTTTCTACCATGAGATCATAGGTTTAGAAACCACCATAAGAATCAATTTGATGGAAAAGTTGAAAATAGAGGCCCTCCCATGATTATTGGTCCAACGGATTGGCTTAAGAAGTATGAAGATGTTGAATTGAAATCTTGACAGGATGTTTTTGATGGGGGTGATTCTTTTGAAGAACCAAAAGAAGTTGTAATTAAGATGCCAGAAGGGATGAAAAGGAAATCCATATTTTATGAGCTCCCTTACTAGAAGGATATATTAATATCTCACCTATTATATCCTATGCACATCTTCAAAAATGTCCCAGATTCAATATTTCGACATATATCAAGCAAAGAGAAGGACACCTTGTCTTTGAGGAGAGATATTTCTCTTTCGCGTACCAAATTTGATAGAAAACATTTGTGGCCAAATAGGGAAAATGAAACATATGTAGAAGCTCAATGTATTTTTAAAAACAAAGAGCCAAAGAAACTAAAAAATGTCATATGTTCAATAAGGACACCTACTAGTTATGGGTCATCATTGGTTACAGATCTTACAGTCGATGGACATATCACATGATTTTCATAATTTTATGAACGTATTATATATCATCATTTAACTTTTATTGTAAAATTGATTAGGTACTAATAATGTTATGATATTCTATTGTGTGAAAAAAATAACTAATGACCTTTCATAAATGTGTTTGACGACATATCATGTCATTGGGAATTAGGGGGGGATTCATGTCTTATCATTGACTTGAGGAATGCCATAAGTTAATTGTAAACATTTGTAAGGTATGTGATATGGAATTTTCATGTGTGAGAGACATCAATATATTGTATTTCATTTTAATTTTTCCCTAAAGGTTCATATTAGTTTACTATTATTATATTAGGTGGGTGACATCCAAGGAGATCCATGAATGTGAAGTGCCAAAATGGAAGAAGGAAATTGTGGAAATTGTATGTGTATTTGAGAAGGACATACCTACAAGTTTCATGGACCTACAAGTCCATTTAATTATACACCTAGTTGATAACATTGAAATGGAAGGAGTCATATAATGAGGTTGATTTTTTTCTTTGAGAGGTTTAAGAAAACTCTAAAAAGATATGTCCGACAAAAGTCACATCCAGACGGTTGCATGGTTGAAGGGTATGTATTGAATGAAACATTTTTCTTCCTATGTGATTTCCTTGGTAAGGATTTCGAAGATGGTCCACGCTTATGGGATGAAGAATGAGCATCATATATTATTGATGGAGAAAAACCACAATCTAATGGTGTTCAAGTAGAAATTAGTAAGTAAACTCATTATCATTATGGTTGTTTTTATTGCAATCATTAATTTACTTTGTAATTTATTTGTCAAATTAACAAAATGGCCTCTTGAGTTTGAAATAAGCATGTTGACATGTAATAGGTGTAGATGAAAGTGCTATACTCGACAAGATCATTTTGTACCACATGGAATTTATGAACAAATGGATTGATTTGTATGATAAAAAGAGTGAATAAATGTTAGAGGCAAGGAGGAAATTTAAGAGATCAAACCCAATGAATACCCCATTTCCTACTGATCTGCAAGGTGATGTTGGATTACTAAGAGGGGGGGTGAATCAGTAATAATAAATTATACCACTTATTAATCCTTTAAATCGCAATGTATATGCTTTCTACTTATTCAATCATGTTCATATGTTCATCATCAATATATTACTGTATCATAAACATTAACAACCCTCAGTGCATAATAAACAATAACAAAGACATCCACACAATGCACAATAGACCAATATTTAAGTGGAAAAATAAAGCAGCAGAAAACCACTGAATTGTTTTCTTATATGTCAATAATTACATTCAAGGAAGAACCAAATTCCAATTCTCCATCTCCAAATGGAAGGAGGATCCAACTCCCTAATTTATGAGGCTCCAACTTGAAGGAAGCACTAATTCCCTAATTATTTGGCTCCAACCAAAAGGAGGATACAATCCCCTAGGTTCTCCAGATACAACTGAAACATGGCTACAACCACCTGTTTCTTATGATCCAACCTGAAGGAAGCTCCAACTCCCTAATTCTCCGACACACACTGGAAGGAGGCTACAACTCCCTTTCCTTTCCTTGTCCAACTACCATGAAATATAAGTGTCAAAATGACAAAACCACTGCCATATTGTCACTATGAGATATACCACTATAAAAATGTATGAATATGTGCCAACAACTAGTAACCAAGCTATAACAATAGCCTCTAATCAATTTGTACCATAATTCATCATGTACCAACAAATACCAACAGGTATGTGACCTATCTATTTTGTAGCTTGCATATGTATGTGACATGTCTATACTGTAGCCTACATATGTACGTGGTCTTTCTATAATGCATCTGGATACATGTTAAGAAAGCTAAATTTTCACCTTTCTAAACCCCAGACACTTCATTTCCTCTGTCACATCAACTTGTACCATGTCACTGCGTCCAATCTATAACAACACACGTACATCAACTATAGACAAAAAGACCTATAAAAAAAACTGATCTCATCAATATCATCAAACAAATCAAATATACTCACCAAGATCAATCACCAAGACCAATTTCAACTATATGCACAATATCACCAACATAACCAACAAGATACCTCTCACAATACACCATACTATCCATAAACCAAATACCATAAGCCCTTACATCAACAATGCATCAAACCCTCACTGTAATGCAACCTAAAAATGTACCAACAATATCTTCAATAGATTAAATCTAATAACATATATCTCATACCCAATATCATAAGAATATCACTCAAACCATGTGTATCTATGTATCTCTAGTCATGTGCATACAATCATAATTATTTGTAATAAACCCTCATATGGACTACACATCAAACCTTCACTGATATGTATCCTCAAACTACATCAACAACTTCAGAAACACATCACAACAAAAAGCCTCAACCATGTACCAAGAAATACAAGATATGCCTCAACACTCAACCCAACATGATGTAACAATAATGAATACCAAACATACTAGTGTTGTATTTCTGTAGATCTAGCTTATACAATATGTGCCATACAACCAACAACCTATATTGGTTAAATACTCAAACTCCCATAACCATATCTCATGTAGAAAATAATATCCAACTACACATTATAATATGACATAGATTTTTAATATGTAGATAGATATGTTCTACCTGATCACTGTAGACCTTCCTAGGAACTTGCTTTCAGACTCTGAGAACCTGACATCCTCAACAACTCAAGATTTCATGGATTTTCCCAAATGTACTTGACCTTCTCTTCCTCATCCCATGTATGTATGCAACTTATTCCATTACAGTCTGCATACACTTAAAAAAATAGGGTTTTCCAGTATTTTTTCAACTTTGAAACTTTCACCTTCGACTCTTCTTGCTACCTTAGACTTGTGTAAATTTAGATGTATCAATGAGTACCTACAATAATCCTTACAAAATCATAGTTATTCAATGTTATCAATATGTGTTAATAGGAGACCCTTTCTCTCTTACTTATACTCTCCAAGTAGCTTCCTCAAGGGGTTACTTTCTAACTAACTTAACTCAACTTCCTTCTTTATGGATAACCCACTTCTAACCACTTATCCACTTATAACCACTTTTCCACAAGTAGTAAAATATCCACTTCTAGTTGAAACTAATTTATTTTTAATTGTTTTCTTGTTGCAACCACTTAACCTATGAATAACCACTTTGACTGGTCAACTTCTTCTAGGATCTTCTAGAACAATTTGACTTCTTTTACCTTCTAGGGGCTTTTAGACAATACATGAGGGTTCTTCAACTTCACATGGACATAACTCCCTAACCGTGAGGAGTTATGTGACATTCCACATATCAATGGAAACGAAATGACATGCACTATCCATATAGAATAGTCACACTTAAAAATTCACTAATATTCATTACATTATTTCTCAAACAAACTTGGATTACCTAACCACACTGTTAGGACTACTCTACCACCTAACCATTTGGACATCACAAAGCGTCTTCCCATGATGGATTTCACCATAAGGGGACCAGTTTGGAGTTCATCCATTTGGTACTCCCTATAAACCATGATAATACATCAATGATACAATGGTATAACAATGATCAACCTTTACATCATACATCAATGACAACACATCACTATCAATCCATCTACACACCAATGAGAACACATCGCTATGACACCACTTGACATCAACCCTTTGAAATCAATCCATTGACATCAATGAAAACATAGTACAAAAATATCCCCCTTTGGCATTAATGGAAACACCAACATTGATGTCAACACCAATCATTGATGGAAACACTTAGACATGGCAATGCTCATGCTCCCTTTGTGATCATTACTCTTCATCACTGTTCATATTTCCACATCAATGTGATTACCTCTCCCCCTTTGAAATCAATGGAAAATGATATCTCTCATTGGGGATACTCCCCCTTACTGAACTCTCCTTGGCGATGCTCCCCCTGTCTGCACTATCCTTTGGGAATACTCCCCTATCTTCACTACAAGATGTCATGTAATCATTATGAAAAATATGCTATCATTGCAATCTACTTTTGCTGCAGATGTTGATTCTATACCAGAACACTGATCAACTATTCAACTTTACTGCATCAAGAATACCATGATATACTATTCCTATGATGATACTTGGACATGTTCATGCATAATACATGCATCAACCTATACCTCAACCTATTGGAGTTATTTTCCATTGGTGCTTCCTTGTGTAATAAACTGACATATACGAAAAAAATTCAAGAATAAGAATTCAAATATTCATGTATCATTATCATTCATTATGATAACATTAATTTATATATGATCCACTCTCTGAACCAATATATGAACCAATCTCTGAATCAATCTGTGAATCTAATCTCTCTTGAATTCATGCTCTCATCCACTATCATATATCTTTCCAAACGTGCTAATCCATCTATATCCATATCTATCCATCTTTCCAAATGATCAGTAAATGTGTCCATTTATCTTTTGTATCTGCATACCAAACTATGCATGCCTCGAGCAATATTTGCTAACAATATACATTCTTGAGTACAACCATAAACTTCTATTTGTGTAAATACTCACTGAAACTTGTGTGAGAACATTGATTTCTCAATCGATCAATCTATCATTTTTTACTTCTATTATCGAACCACTCTAAGGATATCTCTATCAAACATCTACAACATCATACTTCAACTTGCTCAAAAGGTAAATATTTTATCTGTAGAGTTGTTATATATACTCCCCTTACTCAAAAAACATATTTATTGGGAGTCTCCAAGCCTTATGGCCCAGAAAAATACCCTCTCTAATGCGGAGTCATCTTCCTTTTCCATTTCTTATTTTGGATTGATCTCTCTCTATAAATGACTCCACAGATATCGATCCAAAAGCACTACTACCCCTTATTCGAGAAAGAGAAGAGATCACAGGATTCACATTAGTTCCTTATTTACCTGCTCCTCTTATCTTTCTCGCACTACTACGAATCCTGTGATATATGGAATATGTTATTTATTTACCCGTCCTTCTTTTCTTTCATTTATTCTCAAAACCTTTATGTATTTTAAATCTTTCATTTTCTTTGTAGATTTGTCTTCATATCGTATTATTGCCAATTTTTTTATCTCTGGGACCTAGTCCTTGTTCACTTTTGCTTCATGTTTTATTTTCCATACTTTCTTATATCTAATATCTATTTCTTTATTTATTGATGACACTATCATGATTCTACAATTTTGAGATATATGACCATATTTGTGGCATTTGTAACGTTCAATATTATGTGGGGCCACATAAGCATTTCTTGCTTGAGCACTTCTTTCATAAACCCTACAATATGCAACCTTATGTCCAAAATTAGTACAATAAAAATAATGACCATAAAATAAATTTACATACTTGGGAGTGAATAGTGTATCTCTTTTGAATTCTTTCCTTGGTTGATCACGATTTATTCTTCTTTGTGGCTTGAATTTGGAGGGTCTTCTTGAAGATGTATCTTTATTAATTTTCTTAGTTTCTAGTTGACCATGATTCCTTCCTTTGATTACTTCTACATAAGTCTTTGGCTTCTCTTCATCACTCCTTTATGACAACCTGGAAGGATTCTCTTCAACTGATGATGTGTATGTTTCTTCCTTTTCAACATTCATGTTGAGATCAACAGCGTTTTCTCTTAACATGCCAACTTCTTCTTCAAGATTCTCCACCTCTTATTTTTTCTTCATCATATGAGACTTCATTACTTCTTTTATTCTATTTTCTTCTTCAAGTTGAATCTTCAAAGTAATTATTTACTCTTCAAATATTCTCTCTTTTTGACGAAAATCTGCCTCAATTTGGTTTAAATAATTAGTTCTTTCCATGAGATGATCTGTCAATATCTTCTCTCTTTTTTCTTCTACTTCCTTCTGTTCTTGTATTTTCTCTTCAATATACTACTTCTGATCCTCGAGAGTTTCTTCAATCCTTATGGATTCTTCTATCTAACATTTTAGCATCATGATTGCCTGCTCAACTTCTTTGGTGTTGAAGTTTTGTGATTCTTCCATTTTCTTTAGTTCTTCCTGAAGTGACTTGCTTTCTTTTCTTTCAATCCTTAGATATTCAATTGCACTCATCAATTATTCTATGTAATCAACTTATGTTTTTTCATAATCTTCCTCTTCTGAATCTGCCAAGCATGATGAGCATATTTCTTCTTGTTCTATACCAGCATCTTTTTCAACATTTTCTGACTCTATGATGGGTGAAGAATAGATTTTACATAACTTATCCAAAAGTTCTTTGGTTGATGAACATTGTTGTGGGGTATTCTACCCTACGGACTAATAAGCTAGGGCTCTAAACTTATACGCAGAAAATGACCCTTAAGACTTAACTTTTGACCTTCTACCCGAATCTGAAACCTCTTTCTTCACATGCATACAAGAGAAGAAT